>CM023457.1:95372760-95429085 GCA_013339765.2 Haemaphysalis longicornis | reverse complement strand
GCGGGTACTACAATATTGGGGCCCGTAAAGGCCAATGATCTGTCAGCCGCTCTGGTTACAAACCCCTGCGCGCTCACGCCGCGGGTTCGGGCTCGAGACCGGGTCGTTTTTTTTTAGCTTTTTCAGCGCGCAGGGGTTTTGTAACCAGAGCGGGCTGACGTCTGCGGCCTTTACGGCCCCAATACATTTGTAGTACCGCGAATGCATGATACGAGCTAATCAACAGAGGCCAGTCCTGGCCTGGCAACCAAGGTAGCCCCGCGCAAAAATTGGCGGGAAAATTTGCGGGTACGCCAGCCGAAATGCTACGAATAATAGTTGGCAGTCAAGAAAACTCGGAAAGCAAAGGGGAGGATGTGGTAAGGCATTGAAACGGATAAAGAATTTGGATAGAAAGAAACTGGATGAAAAAAATGCCCGCCAGGTGGGATCCGAACCACGACCTTCAGAATACTGGTCTGGTGCGATAACAACTACGCTACCGGCGGGGGTGCATCCCCACCACTTTATCGGGTATTTATGTTAAGGTATTTTTTGGTTCCTGCACTTGGGGGGGTAGCCAGCGCCGCTCGACTACTCGGGTGAAGGGGACCTTCTTTTTAACCCCGGGCCGTGACTCGAGTGTCTACGACAGTCGAGAGTGGTCGACCAGCGTTTGAACCCTCTTACTTTCCTATGGCACCAAGATGCCAGAAACGAGGCCCTCGCTATGCTTGTAACGAATCAGAACACGAAATGAGGGGCTGGTTCAAAATGACACAGAAATAATAGTTGGAAGTCAAGAAGAAACCTCGGAAAACAAAGGGAGATGTGTGGTAAGTCATTGAAACAGATAAAAAGAATTTGAGAAGAAGAAGGTGGAGAAAAAAATGCCCGCCAGTGGGATCCGAACCCACGACCTCCAGAATAGGTCTGGTGCGATAACCACTACGCTACCGGCGGGGGTGCATCCCCACCACTTTCTCGGGTATTTATGTTAAGTATTTTTGTTTCCTGACTTGGGGGTGGTAGCCAGCGCCGCTCGGACTACTCGGGGTGAAGGGGACCTTCTTTTTAACCCCCGGGCCGTGACTCGAGTGTCTACGACATGTCGAGAGTGGTCGCCAGCGTTGACCCTCTTAAGCTTTCTATGGCACCAAGACTGCCAGAACAGAGGCCCTCGCTATGCATGTAGCGAATCAGAATAGGAAATGAGGGGCTCGTCGAATATGAGACAGAAATAATAGTTTGCAGTCAAGAAAACCTCGGAAAGCAAAGGGGAGGATGTGGTAAGTCATGGAAACAGATAAAGAATTTCTTGCTTTTCAAATTCTTTATTGTTTAAGAC
The DNA here is from genome assembly GCA_013339765.2 of Haemaphysalis longicornis. Taxonomy (NCBI): domain Eukaryota; kingdom Metazoa; phylum Arthropoda; class Arachnida; order Ixodida; family Ixodidae; genus Haemaphysalis; species Haemaphysalis longicornis. The sequence continues at coordinate 95,427,758 of CM023457.1, read as the reverse complement.
TCACCAGATCCTCCCCTTTGCTTTCCGAAGTTTTCTTGACTGCCAACTATTATATATATATATATATATATATATATATATATATATATATATATAATATATATATATTATATTATATAGATATATATAAATCAAGTCAGGAATGCCTCGGACGGCTAAGGGAGAATGCGGTAGCAATTATTATCGTAAAATTAGATGCATTGTTTTGAAAGGACAGAAAAATAGTGCAGAAAAATACCCGCTGGGTGAAAACCGTACCCACGACCTCCACAATACGCGTTTGTGCGATGACCACTACGCTACCGGCGGGGCTGTTTCCTCCACCTTTCTTGGTATTTAAGGTTAGACATTTTTGTTTCAAACGCTTGGGGTAGTATCCAGCGCCAGTCGGACTACTCGGGGTGAAGGACTTTCTTTTTACCCCTGGAACGTGACTCGAGTTTTTACTAAATGTCGAGAGTGGTCGAGCAGCGTGGAACCGTCTCAAGCTACCTATGGCACCCAGACTGCCAGATCGGACGCTCTCGATGTGCTGTAGCGAATCGAAGGGAAATGAGGGGCTCGTTGAATTAAAACAGAAATTAGAAAATTAGGGTTGGCAGTCAAGAAACCTCGGAAAATCAAAGGGGAGAAGCTGGTAGGTCATTTCGTTGAAACAGTGCGAATTTTTACAGACAGAAAAAAAGTGGAGAAAAAGAAAATAAATGCCCGCGGGTTAGAACCGAACTCACAACCTCCAGAATACGCGCTACTCGCTACTCTACTGTCGCGGCTACGACAGCGTAGAAGGGGTATTGCTGTCAAAAAAATAAACAGCGTCTTCCAAAAAGAGGCCCGTCTCGTGCTTTACCAGTCCATAAACGCTTTCAACTTGGAATGGCATAAACTGTTAAACAATTCTGTAACGTAGCTAACAAACGAGGGTGGTGGTCAGGTGGAACGAAGAATTCATTGTGACGCACACATTTATAAATATTACCTGAAAATTCATTGAATTGAGCACAGCAACAATTGCAGAGTGAGCGTTAATTAAAGCTCACTTTAACAAAATTTGTCTCACATTCTCGATAAGCTGACTGCTAGAAATATCCTAGGTGACAAAACAATCGAATTCATACGTAGCATTTACGTGGGTGCTGTAGGATTTCTTTTCTGATGCTACAACTGATGGAAACAAATTACACCGCTGGCATTGGAACAACTCCTCCGCTTATGTACGGAGGTCATTTGCTGGTACTCAGGCCTAAGTCTAGGAGTTCAACGTTCAAGGTGGTGGGGAATTCTAGTGAGAGGATTGCGATTTCAGCAACAAAAAAAGAAAGCGGGAGAAGGTACAACCCCCCCGCAGTCGTGATTCTTTGTGGTTTTTTTAAGGGAGACTCACCTTATCACACTTTTATAGGACTAGCTGTCAGGCAAGCAAGAGTTCTATGTTTTTATTTCAGTACAGAAGTGTCATTTCTCTAAAATATGCAAACTAGGCCGTTGTGAATATTGATATGTATTTGTAAAGCTTTTCGTGTCGATGCACGACGGTTTTTGAGACCTTGCGTCATGAAGTAGTAAGTGCCATAGGAATTTCAGCGGGTGACTGCCCCTTAGGTCGACGCAAGGGCAGTCGACCTAAGCTCGTAAATCGTCCCCACTGCATCTGTTGTTTTTTTAAATATCTGACCGAATGGGCTACTGCTGCTTTTGAGATTGGACGCCTTTTGCAGGGAAAATCAGCATTTGGATTGCAACCGAATTGCATTTAGTTTTCATGGTCGCTTTCAGCTAGAAACATTTTTCGAAATTTGCTAATAGTTTATTTTCCAAAACGGTTCGCGAACCTGTTCGGGTTGGGATTTTGTCAAGCCAGAACTGAACCGGAACCAAATAAACACCTCCGAATCCAAAACGCAACCGAACCGCTTTTTTTTGTTCGACACACACACACCACACACAAATACACACACCCATACCATACTATATCTATATATATCATATATATATATATAATATTATATAATATATATAGAGAGAGAGAGAGAGAGAGATGAGAGAGAGAGGAGAGAGGAGAGAGAGGGCATCAAGTGTAGTCTCTAGTTGCTGAAGATGTATGCACAAAGTAAACGTACGCTTGTCTTCGGAGACTTGATTTGTTCACGTTTCGGCTGACCTTTCTCAAGACAACCTGCAAGGTGTTTGCATGCTAACTTATGGCCTCGTCGTCCAGCGGCTCTCACCCGGGACCTTTCTCTCGCAACTTCTATCGCGCACGTGTGTGGCTGTTCGTGTGTGCTATTGTTTTTTAGGTTTATGCTTCTCCCGCCGTTGGATGACGATGGAATAAATACGCATGTACTTACATAAATGCGCATAAATTACGGTTTCTCTTGAGAAAGATAGGCATCCTACCGAAACGTCCATGAATAGTCTCTGAAAACAATCGTGCTTTTACTTTGTGGATGTATGTATAGAGAGAGATATCGTTACAGTTTGCAAAGGAGTGCGGTTATTTACAGTGGTGACTGTTACGGAAAAGCGAGAGAAGCGAGACCGGAGCCATGGCTGCCCTTAGCGCGGGTGATCACTTTACTCGCACGGTCTACAAGATGATGATGACAATGGTAATAACCAGTTCATACCCATCGGGAGATTCAACACACTCCTGCGCCCGCAACGTTCACATCCGGCCTCAAGTAAAAACGCTGTACAGACGCCGAACAAGCAATCCACCATCCTAACAATTTGTTTTCCGGCCCATAACGTCAATCCTGGTGAAGCTGCCCACAAATGCTGTTCTTATTTTTTCTCCAGCGGTGCATCTATAGTCTCGCAGCTTTCACTACAGCCAAACGCCGCCAAGGTGCAGCAGCCAACATCAAAAGTAGGCTCCAAGCCTGCTGCGATGTCTCCAGTCGTTCAGTCGAGTAGTTATTTTGCTGAAGCTGTTGCCGTGAAAGTCTCAACCGTTCATTGTACCTGCAGCTCTCATGCGTCACGTAGGTCGGTGGATTCTGATCTGTCTTGTGCCTGGCTCGTGTTTGCGTTTTAACAGTTTCCTATTCTTGCGAGCACATTTTCCTGATGGGAAACAAGTTAGCATATTGTTCGGCTCCTTTCGTACCAGGCCTCTGTGGATGTTCGCTGTGATGAGAAAGGGTCATCAAGGGTGGTTTATACCTTCCACCCTCAGCAACAAGGAAGGAGTCATATGAGCGCTTAGGTGCACCCTCTTGGACTATTTCTAAGAACGCAGCTAGCTGGCTTCTTAGAAGGTCCGGTAAGGATTCATCCTTCATGAAGTCGGGAACAAAAATATATTCGAACATATACGGTTGACTTTCAACATTTTCTTTCACATCCTCGACTTTACGTTTTCGGTCGTATGCTCGGGTTTGCTGTCGCAGAACCTTCTTTGACGGCCACAGGCGCTTTATCATGTTCACCACGTTTATCGTTCCTTCGTACGCTCGAAGATATATCGTCATTTAGGAAAGATGAAGCTTCGGCTGTTACGATGTCTTGTTCCTTGACGGACACTTCAGGGGCGCAAGTGGATGAAATGCTCAGGGTATCGGGCTCTGTCGTTTTCTCGCGCTCTCGTATAGGCAAAAAGAGCTTCCGCTCGTCGCACGTCGCGTTGGACTGAACCGGTCTTTGCACTGCCTTCCTGACGCAGTTCTGCGGACTAGCTCTTGGCTTCCCGTTGCTAGAAGTAGAGATTTCCGACGTCGCGATGCACGGGAAACGGCAGAATGGGTTCTCGCTAGGTTTTCCTCTCTAGATGGGATGTGAACGTCGGAGACTCTGGCCACTGCATGTCGGACAAGGCCGTCTGGTCATGGGACGTCACCTGGAAATGGTTCCCAGACCCTTTCCATTCACGTGTCTCACCGTAAAATGTTGCATCCTTGAGCTTTTCCACTATAAATGGCAAGGCCGCTGCCCGTGAGCGGACGAGAGAGTCACCTCGATGGGTTGTTGGGAGAACGCTGTTGGCCACAATGCTCAGTGGTCGAGCGAAATTCGGCCTGCTAGGAGCGGCGCTGGTGGTGCCTCTCATGCCGGATGCCTTTGAGACCTTCAAGGCATTGCGGAGCCGGTTGAGGGCGCGGCATATATCTCCTCATGTACGCCAAGGCCTCGAAGTATTCACGCTCGACTCCTGGTGGTCATGAATATCGATAATTTTCTAGTCTATCTCGTACTTTGTGGCATCTTTGCTCTCCAGCAGGTCAATGGTCGCTTGCAAGTCGTGCGGAGATGGAGACGGGGCTTCCAGAAGCTCATTCGCTGCCTCAAGCAGTCTTGCAGTAGCTACGCGAAATATGCGTTGCTGCCGGCGCAGCTTATCCGTTCGACACTTACTTCAACACTTACTTATCATTCCGACACGGTCTGGGCCAGCCATGGGGACCTCCGGCTGAGGGCGGGGCTGATCAGCGGAAACAGTCAAAAACGCGGGGTTCTAGGAACCTCAAGCCGGTTGGAAACGTCGGTGGTCTCCTTCGTCGCGTGCGGTCATCCTCCCGGGTTTTGGCACCAGAAAATGTTACGGAAAAACGAGAGAAGCGAGACCGGAGCCATGGCTGCCCTTAGCGGGACGATAGCTTTACTGACAGGGGAAATCTACCTGGTGCAATGGTAATAACCAGTTCATACCCATCGGGAGATTCAACAATGACCACGACACACCAGGGGATGTAACGGCCAATCAGCGCTCATGCTTCCACCTTCTCTCCTTCGCGACGATCTCTATCCTGCCCAATGTTATTGTCACTATGCCATTTTAGCACTGCGCGGTGATCACTACGGCACGCATTCCGAAAAGGACGGTAGTACTGTGAGCAGTTCAAAAACGCCAAGAAAAGCCTTGTCTGAGAAGCTGATCAATCTTTCGTTCCTCAGTACAGTTTTGTTGAAATGAAATAAAGAGAACAATTACATACTCCCCAATGGGACCTTCCGCGTACGCGTCGTATCTCGCAAACTTGAGTACCGTGGTGACTGTGCTTCTTAAGGTTTGGCTTAATCACCTGAAATGGCCACTGTGTCATCTGGGCCTATCGGGATAGTTCACACAGCTTTGTTATACATACATAGCCTTGTTATATGGACAAATATACAAATACATATGGCATAGCCTGGTGGTATATATTAATGCAAAATATTCGCGTTTGCAAAACAGAATCATAGCGTAATGTATGCCAACCACCTCATCACTGAACCGTGAGAGCAGGAGGTCAGCCTACTAAGAAAATCCACAAATTGTTTGAGGCCTCCATTGTGTTATGAATGTCACAATATAAAAAACAAACTGCAGACAATGCACATACATCCGCAAATAAATGCGAGAATAATCAACAACCGTTTTCTATAACGAATACAGTACACTTTTATACTGCGAAGGGTTATATAGAGCGCAGAATACTTCAGTCAAGTAAACATATACCGTGACATTCGAGGATATTCTGTTAAAGTGAAAGACTGGGCACATTTACTTCGTCTTCGTTGGGTGGTCAGTACGATGACCAAGCTGTAAGATATTCTTGTTATATTTTGTTTGCTACCTTCTTGTTTCCCTAGCAAACTAACCTAAGTTTAACTAGAACAGGCACAATTAACCACTAGTTGGATGCTAAAGCTTGATATTTAACGAGGCATAAAACTAGGAGCAACGTGTTTCTGAAAAGCCGGCGTCGTCAGGGCCACGGATAGTAAAAATCCCGTAGTGGAACTTGCCGGACCCAATAAAACTGCCGTGATCGCAGGAGGAGATAGCAGGCATAAGATGGAAGGAAACACGAGGCATCAAATTTTTGCGTAACGTTTTCTTGTGCGTGAGTAGCGCTACAATCTTGAAATGTGACTTGTAACTTGGCCGTCCGAGAAATAAAATTAGGAACGTATGTAACATTAACTTTATTGCAGAATACCTGGTGGTGGCATTGCCACAGATGAGTGGCAGTTTCCTCGCCCTTTTTTTTCCTTCGGAAAAGTAACGTCCTTCTCAGCTTGAGGAACGCTATAAAAAAGATAATTGTACACTCGCCATTCGTTTCCTCCGACGTCAAAAGTTTTTTAGGGAGTATTCGGAATGAGCTAACGGTTCAATGCGCCTCCTACTTTTAATGCATGCGTGCAGGTTACTGACACGAGTGACCTCGGAAACGGCACTAAGCAAATTGTTTGTTGAAACGTTCACTGAGTCATTAAACAGAGATATCATCGTTCCTTGATACTCTCTGGTAATAAAGATTTATTGTTGGTAACAATGCGAATAGGTTGGGGTCACGTAGACAAATGCTTTTTGCTACGCAGGATGCTACTTCGCATCAAGGCTACTTGATATAACAATTAGAGTGAAACCTAAATATGACCCTCGAGCTAGAACTTTGTCACCACTGGTGAAGGCGCCAGGCGTGTGTCTAAGCGAAACTGCCGATAAACTTTCCTCCAGCTGCAGCTCCAGGCAAATACCTGCGCACTGCATTGGCCACGGCATTAGCAGCTTGTATCAGCATCGGGCTATTGCTGACGCTCACGAAAGCAGTAAATGGCGAAATGAGCGAAAAAATCGGGAGTCTCGGTTCAGCTTAAGTTTCACCGAAATGCCTCCTAAACCTCACAGTGGAGGCGACGTGTTCGATAGCGCGGAGTGCCCGGTGGTGCTCGCCGTGCCGCTGTAGCGTCTGAAGCATCTGCATCATCCATGACCGCTACATCTGCACGCAATAAACACGTTTACTCTCCCTCGTTATAAAAAAAGGTGGCTTCCCATGGCAGTACACCGCCGACACTCACCAGCAAATCGTGAAAACATCATTTTCAGCGCAAAACGTCGGAAGTGCAATTAGTTCAGTTGGATTTTTTCACCTATGACAACTCAAATATGTCAGCCATTCTGCGAATTTTTATACACAGCAGCATTCTACACATTAGGTGATGCATAGCAAAGAAAAATTAAAGCAAGCATACAAAAGACATTGTCATTGGGGTCTGCTTTTGAGGGTTCGCAACATATAAATACAACATTTAAAATTTTCGCTATTTACGCCTGGGTTTTGTATCTGCGAAGATTTTGTTTCCTTGATTTCTGCCTTTATGATGGGATGCAAAGTTGGTGCACCGTTATTTTTACCATTAAAAGAAAGAAGACACCAAGATATACCTACTGACAAAAGCGTTCGCCGGGGGCGGAGTCAAGGTGTGTATGAAAAGTTCCTAGGACTACAAGCTCCACAGTAATGTTAAAAATTACTGCAGATCCTATATAAACTTATTGTTGCTTATAAAGTTTAAAGGTCTTTTTTTCCAGAAATATTTCCGGATTTCGAAGTAACACACTTAAGAAAACAAAGCCAGTTCGTGTTATATTATTACGCGAATAAACATTGCCTAAAGCACGCATGCAGTTCACGGTGTTCGAATAAGGACTCGATAAAAGCCTTGGCATGAAAACACTTGAACTCGCCCACCGGTACTCACGCGACGCGACAATCTATAGTACAGAGAAGATAATACGTCATTTAAATAAAAACTGGTCCCTTATCCCCTCGATTCACTGTAAATTGTTTTGTAAGCTCTAGACGTGGGCGTCCGTTCAAATATAACGCCATCTCCTTGCTACGCCACCGCCCCACTTCTTCACTCCTGTCTCCTTCTCCCCTCACTACTCTCATAATGCATGCAATAAGGTTCTGCACCATTCGATTCCATTTTCCAGAATTAGCACTGCCCGCTGGCCATTTCTTAAGATATTTTGTTACTCTCCTGCTCGAAACAGCTCTAGCCGACACCTTTCGTTTAACCGTTTGCTTTTCTCTCGACACTTTTCCATACCGCTTCTGACGTGTTGTTGCGCTGAGTCCCTGTTCGAAAAACAATTCAGTGGACAGTTTTAATAAAACAGTGATGGTACCCTCAGTTGTATATATTTTCCTCTAATAACCCAGAATGTTTCATTCGCACTGAATATAGGGGCTATGTATGAGGTGCGACAGCAGCTGTCATGCGTGGGCGCAGTGTACGTTATTTCAAGCTTCCTTTCAACGCTTTTTATCTATCCGTCTTGACAGCGACTTCAGAAGCACACGCTGCTCGTCGATTTTTGTACGCGTCCTTTCGTTTACACGCGAAAGTGAAAAAAGCGCGACCAGCGTATCTCCGCGATCGTGGACGCCAAGAATACGTTCCGTTAACCCTTTGTACCCCTCTTTACGCACGCTTCACTTGCAGAACAGATCCCCGCCGACCGCAGCTGAAGGCAGCCTGCGCCGGCCGTGAACGCGCCGCTGCCGACAGCTGAGAAAGACGACCCGGTCTTCCAAGGTCGTCCCTGGCGCCGGTATTCAACCAGCAATGCCTCAACTGGTGTGAGCAGAAAATAAAATCAGTGTGTTATTTGAACCACTGCTTCAGCGTACGCTCCTTGCCGGTAGCAGAAAGCCTCAACTGCTTCAATCCACAGAGAGAGAAATAAAACTTATGATGTATATGCAGCCCAAGAGGGACAACCATCCAAAAAACTGTTAGTCTTTTTTTCATGCGGTAGCCCGAGGCATCACCCTCTGGGCGCCAGCGGAAGACCAACCCAAACCAGACAAGACAGAAAGTATCCCACTCACATACACGCATATACTACAACACTACAGACTCTCTGGTAGGACACTTCCTCCGCCACACGCGCAAATCACTCGTGAGGAAGCCGCTGCATGGCGCCAGCTACAAACTAACACGTTTCCTAGCCTCTCGCTCCGGCACACATTCTACCCTACCATGTACCCAGACAGATGCCCATCCTGCGCAGGACACCCGAACCTGTACCACTCCACATGGGAATGCCCCAAACCCCCGACCAAATTGCCTATACCCAGCCTCTCCCCCTCCGGATGGGAAGCCGCTCTTTCCAGCTTAGCCTTGGACAACCAGCGCGGACTGATCGACCGGGCAAGACGGATCGCAGCAGCGAATGGGGCCCTGGACTAAGGGCACCACCCTCTGAAAGCTATATAGACTGTCTTTATAATAAAGTTTTCTACTACTACTACTGCTTTTATCCACTCCAAGCTGATTATTAACACAAGTCTGGTACCAAGTTTGAGCGAGCATTTTGTTGCCCATTTGTCAGTTGGAATTCTCGTTGTGACGACGACGACGACGACAGCGCGACCGAAATATGCCCTCAGAGTGCTCGTGGCGCGAATGCGGGCTACGCGGATTCCCCTTGGTGTGGTTGCGCCGAGAAAGAAGAATCGACAAGACACACGAGGGAATGACGTGGGCCGATAAGAAGTGGCCACTACGGAATAGTGGGAAGGCCTGACTCGAACGGAGGAGAACGCCGGGAGGAGTGGACGGAGCAGGTTCGAGGAGCCCGACGTCCAGGTGGAAGACTCGAATCTCCTCGGGTTTTCGGGACTCGAGCTCGAGAGGAGTCTACCTGGCGCCTTGGCATCCTTGGGCCGAGGCACGACTCCTTAATCGTGCAGGTTCAACGTAAGCGTGCTCCGTCCTTGGACGACCCGCTGCCTACGGACCGTCGTCGACCTGCAGTGGCCGTTTATCTCCTGCCAGCTGCTAAGGGGTGGCCGATCGCGGGTACCGAGCAGACCATTGTATTCGTGGAGAACGGTGCGTCTTCCTCGTCGACGTTCCGTTACGCGCGTAGACGTCATCGTAGCCCCGCGACGCCTTGGCGTCCTGAAGACAACGCATCCATTGCCCTGAACCTTTGGTGGGGACTTTCCTTTGTTTTCTGTTGAAATAGTATTTCCTTCTGTTATGTATATTTAACGGAAATTTGAGGTGCGACTTTGCTTTCGAGTGAAATCTTTTAGGTTTTGATGTACGTTGTGTTTTTGAAATAATATATGCATGTTTGTTCCGTCTCTAAGCGCCCTCGTGAAGTTATTGCACTGTGGCAAGTCCAAGTCGCCACAGAATACCTGAAAAGAACCTGTTGGGGCTCCCCCCTCACACCATTTCACCATGCCATATCTTTCTCCGCGTCCACGTAAGCAATGTAAAGTTACTCGAGACTACTTTATTGCAGACTTTTTTGCCTTCAATGTTGAATTGAGGCCCTTTGTTGATACTCTTTTAACTGCAGGGCTGTGTAAACTACTGGTTCCTCCGTAAAAAGCTACCAGAAAAAAATACCAAGAAAAACATTGAGGGCACGTGAGCCGCGCGAGGAGCACCCAGAGTCGACCATGCTTGCGCGTCGCTTCGCGCCCATTGAGGAGGTCCTAAAAATGCCAAGAAAAAATACGCATCGCACGCTAGGGTGCGCCTCGTGAGGAGCGCTCGGTGCCGGCCTGCTCGACCTTCGAGAACCTTCGGCCCAGCATTCGTGGCGTTGTCTCTCGCGTTCTCTTCTACTCGCGAGTTCACGTGCGTTCGCGCCTGAAGGAGGGAGCACAGACGCCGAGTCCACGTTACAGAGAGTGAGTTAGCCCTAGAGACGCCGAGTTCGCGAAGCCGGTTGCCGGGGGTTCTAGCGCTGCTGACGCAGTCCACTTTGGAACACATGTGAAAGGCTGTGGACGAAGCGATCCTGGCTCGCCAGTCATGGAGGAACTTCAGTGGCAAGACCGGATATCCATGTTAGGTGCAGCAGCCGGGTCTCCAACGAAGGGAGAAGGGCCGCCAGCTCTGGCGTCTTTCCGGCCTTGTACCACTAGTGCAAGCTGCCCCGATATCTTTTTATCAATTCTTGGAGTGAACAATTTGATCAAATTTCATACTCCTATGCCCCAGTATGAGAGCACAAACCGACAGACACGTTTCAACATGGGAATTGTATTGTTAACGCTCGCCATGGCTCGCCTATTGCTCCTAACGCTCGCCAATTGCTCATAACAAGCGCTACTTTTCACGCTGCAAGTTATCTACTTCCGGTAATGGGTTGCCAGTCTATATTATAATTTCATCTGGATATAAACGTGCCTTGTTTATTGTAAAACAGACTTTCTTTTATGAAACACTTCTTGATTTGTTATCCTGTAATTCCCAGGAATAATGCAAAATATACTACTGCCAGAATGTTTTGAGCATTGCAAATGAGCTAAAATTAACGCATGGTCACCTGGTAAAATGTGAACATTTTTACGACGTTGTTCATAATCTTTTTTCATCGTCGTTCATAGATACCTCCCGTACAAAACATCCCATTATCCTCTTTACCGGTTGAGAAAATACAGCTGATTGTAATCGACCGGAACGTTAGAAAATGTTGTGTTCCGGCATAAAGCGATAACATAAACTACAAATATTTCAATCGAAATTACGCGCATTCATCTGTACTGTAACGATAAATTTCTGCTAACTATTGCAGACAGTCCAGGGCACACGACGACTCGAAAGTGGGCAAGATATAACTCGTGACGTGCATTTTTCAATCAATTACAGGTGAACCATTCAGCATCAAGCCTACGCCAAATCTTAGAGAACATTATTCATAACTAGCTTAAGCAGTTCCTTCGAGTGAAATTCATAATCTGCTAAACGACAAGTTTGTTATGCTATTTGTATACAATGACCCCATTCCGAAGTAGTGCATTTTGTGACTCAAGCTCAAAAAAATCGTCCGCCATCGTGCAGAAAGCTGAGCCAGCTTTTTTCCTTTTCTTTCTTCTAGGCTCTTTTTCCCTTATCCCCATGCATCAGCAGAGAAATATGTAGGCGAAAATAAACATGGGAAAGTCTCTTTTTTTTAATCAATCACCTTGCCCCTCTCTCAGTTAATCAGTCATAAGATGGGGCTGTAGCCTTCCTGCTCGAGTTGACAGCACTTCAAACCTACCTTAGTAGAACCACATACCGTGCCCCTTAAAATGATTCGTTCTTCACAAATAAAATTTCCACGTAGACTGCAATTTAACCTATCTAACAACCAGTTCACTATTGTTTATATATTTGAGAAGCATTAAAACTCCGTAAAATCAGCGCAAAACATTCGAGATAATCCGAAGAGATCTTTTATGAGAACGTAACCCGAGTTAACATTTACAAAAAAAAACTGCCAGGGAAAAACACAGTCTAGTGATGGTTTCTTGAGCCGCGCTGTATTATTTTAACATATTACTTGCTTTGAGACCTCTGTCTGAACAATGGTACTTAATTCCGCACTTTGACTAGACAAGATGACACTAAATAAGAAGCAGGTGACCACAACCTTGAGACTAGAAGGACAAATCATGAACAATTACAATTGGCTGGCATCTGCGATTACCACTCGATCCTTTGGAGATCTTTTTTAGTGCGTTTGCTGGGCAATGTAGAATTCTGCGCGACTTTATACACATGAGATTTTAAGATGCTCACGGACGAGCGCAAATGACATTTTTTTACTCTTTTCTTCCGCGGTCCTTGTTTCTGAATAAAGTAACGGTTCAACACAGTACTATGGTTACAATGCTTAAGGCGACAGACAAAAACAGCGAAAGCCTATATTTAGAGACGAACAACATTGAAGGGCAAACAAAACGGCCGGTACTTCGGTTTTAAACCTAATGGTGCTCATAGCTCCTGTGTAGTTGTTGATCTGGTTATGTACGGCGCAAGGTATACAACTACTGCTGCTTGAGATCAGTTGAACCTACCAAACTTGATGACTTTCTTAGTGGCACAAGCTTTAGAAAACGGGGGCTCTAAGGATGAAACCGATTTTCATACGATGCAGCAGTGTTTGGTGGTGTATAAATGTTTTTAAGGACCGAATTTAGGCAGGGCAGGCGCTACTTCCTTTTAAATTATTCGAAGGTCAGTTATACCTTTCAGCTCAAATTGCCTTGGCACCTTTCTTTTTTGTAGCTATAGTGTTCGGGTATTGGAGATAATGTTTGTGATGCAATGTCTGATAAATATCGACAAACATCCATGTAGCAATCTTTATTACAAGAAGCAAAAAAAATCCAGCCTGTGTAAGCAAGAATAGGTAGGGTAGAAAAACACAAAAGTCACGTGGACCAAGGGCAACAAGCAGCTTTGTTGCTCTATATTCGGAATTTATTTCACAGTGCTCGATGTTCCGTTGCAAATTTTGGGGTCGAAGTCTGCGTATCCGTCACCGCAAGTCTCGTGAAAGGCATCGAGGCACGCCTGAGGAATCCTTGTGGCCATCCCCCGCTTCATCCACAATGCGCAGACTGAAAAGGCGAAAGGAGAAGACATCCGCGATTCTTAGTCGTAATATTTTCTTTGACGACCACGGATTTTTAACGCGAGTCAGATTCTCAAGGAAGAAAATAAAAGAAATAATGCACATGATGTGTAGCTTTGGTTGTTCTTTACTATTGGTTAAGTGCTCTCGCTCCCGAAGAAAAAAATTTTAAAATGGAAAAGATTCTTCTTATTCTTCAGCACCCACATTAGGGTAATTTCATTTCATTACACTATGTAACGGTTTTAAAATATATACGGAGAACAAGGAAACAGCGTTCTTGCAGAATGGGTGCTGTCATTGCTCGCTGGAGGAAAACGGAATAGGTTAGTTTCTACGCTAACATTCTGCGATATCACTCATTAATGTAAAAGCGAGTTGGAACTGCGGAATGTATCATGTCTTCATACGTCAAGAGTCAGATTTGGCGATGAGGAATGATCACCTTTATGCATCGTGCGAATGTAGAGGAGCGGACTGCCATATGAGGGACAGGTAGAAGTTGTCACCTAGCTGTATGTGCACGAGCTTACCTAAGCTGCTCTGCTTTTCTACACTATGCGTGCGAGTAACGTTGGTAGAAGGAGCAGAAGTTCGAACCACTGCTGTAAACGTGAAGAGTAGGCGTACGCCTCTATACCAAGGCGGAGCCATTTCCGCAGGCAATGGAAGCACCATTTTAAAGAGCAAAGAGTAGCTGTGCGTCTCTCAGTCGGTGGTACTTTTTTTAGGCAATAGCCGGACTGTAAAACTTGAAAAGGTGATAAACTGTATGGGAACGTTAAAATGGTTTCTTAGAATTATCCTCTAAAAGTGAGATACTTATATCTTCGCTATATTATTCTCAGATGCTTATTCAATGTTTGAAATAGCATAAAATTCGCTCAAAGTTTCAGCGATTGAGCAGCTCTCTTGTCTGTCGCAGGGTTAAATTATTCAGTCATTAAAAATTTTGCCACACGCGTTGTTAACGTATCTCAATAAAAACAGCCTAGTCCAGACTATAATAATTTTGGCTGAGAACCAGGATGGCCCACTCATTTCACAAAACCAATAAAAAGAACGTTTATTTTGATCGATTGTTTCCAACGCTTCAAGTAACCAATGATGAAGGCATAAGGAATTTATTATGACACCGTAGTCACTGTCCATAAGAAAATGCGGCATATTTCGTCAAATAAATCTTGATTTCAAGATTACGTGCGAACAATTTTCTTACCGGTGTCCGGTGGATAAGATCCGATAGTCACCATACAGCTGCTGTAGTCGCTGTAACTGAAGTAGCCGGTGTAGTTATGACAAGTGTCTGTAAAGCAAAAATAGTTACTATAAAAGTTGGATTCTTGAAGAAAGCTTAAAGTAACTTATCACATAAGCAGTACGCAGTAGAATGTCTCTGCATCGGCTTCTTTAAAACATTAACAAGGTCGTACGTATGTTTTTCAATACTAGACGTGCAGGTTGTATTCACTGGCGTGTCCCGCACGCGGGCAACCATGTGCGTGCGCCGCCATTTTGTTGCCCAAGCTTCTGTGGTGCTACTTCGACTCCGCACTGGATACTTCGGGATCCACAAGGTGGCAGTACTTGTCCGTGGTGACGAAAAAGCGCAGCACATGAATACAGTGAGATATTCAATGTTCCAAACTGTGCCCCAACGAACGTGGACTAATACCTCGACGCTAACTACTATCACGTGCCGCACCCTACGATCTACCTATCGCCAGACACGGTTAAAATAGTCGCACGACAATGTAGACTAGTAAAAACTTCTGAGCCTACCATTGCGTGCGTCGTGATCGTCCAGGTCACGGGCTCCTGCAAGTGAAGGCCGATTGCCACTCAAGGCCTGTCACCTGTTCAAGGGCAACAACTGATATATTCTTGCTGAAAATTTTGACGAGCCTACGCCAAACTTGAGTGATTGGTTCAATGGTCGCTGGCAATTCGCCAGCCATTGTGCCGGCTGGGCAGTGCGACCACGGCACGGCTCGGGAGACTGCCTCGCATCCACTGGATGCTTCACTACCATCGTAATAAAACGCGTAAGCATGAACCATTTTATAAACCATAATTTGGTTTCTAACAGAAGTTTTATGTAGCTGATCGTAATGTGTTGCGCGTAGCACGTAACACGTTAAAAATACCAAGAAAATGCCCAGCGCTCCTGATCGCGTGCCTCGTGGCGACCGCCGAGCGTGCCCGGCATGTCCAGTGGCTTTAGCAAAGCAAAAAAACTCGCAAAACCACGAGTAGCGAGAAAATACCGGTCAGCAAGAAATTGCGATCGCTCGTGAGGGCGTGCCTCGCGGCGTCCGCCCAGAGCCTCTGGCTCGCGCAGTGGTTATGCGTCCTTCACTACTCCCATAGAAACAAATCCTGCAACGTCGCAAGCGGCTATGACTACTACTAGAACAGTGCAAAGCGACGACGGAACATATAAATAAAAAATTTCAATCTTCTAGATATGCGGGGTAATGAGTCCTTCGCTGCTCACGTACAAATAAATCCTAAAGCTTCGACGGTTCAAGCCTTGAGCGATTGGCGCAAGCTTCCCCAGTTTTTTTACTCAACCACGCGTTGGAGGACACATGTGGTGACATGCGTGGTTGCAGGCAACCGAAGCACTGGCCTCTCGCGTGCCGCGTCTCTTTCGTTCGCAGCCGCGGTTTTATTCTCCGTGGATAGGAAGAGCTCGGGGGCAAGTAGAGCGCCACCGCATAATATGAGTGCGAGTAATAATAGATCGTTGACGCTAGCGCTTACTATCGGGTTGAAACGCGCAGACGATACCCGCTGCTGTTTGCGAGATGTGGGCGCAAAGCGGATGTGCGGGCACTTTTAAGGCGGTTTTCAGTGTCGTCAAGCAAAGAAATTGCCAGCTAAACTATTCAGTGAATTACACTTCATAGTATCTAATTTTATGTCCAGTATGCAGCCAACAACGAAGCTCATGTGCACCCCACGTGCTTGAAGCAGCACCCTCGTTGAAAATATGTTCCACAAAAACTTATGACGTAGCCAGTTATGTTGACGCTGCCCCCCACCCACCTCCCCCAATATATCTTATACAGGAAAAGCACGTTCATTCGAAATTGGGTCTTTTTAACGCATTAAACAAACTCCGTTGACTGCCATTTGGGGTAGTTGGCAGTATTTGGAGCATACATTATGTTGTAAATAACTATGAGAGCGTAATATGTGCTGCAGTAGGCGCCATGTTGTGGCTTTGGTTATGCATAGGCTATAAATAAAGTTGCCTTATTGTCGATATGTCAGTGTAAACTGAAATTGAGTAATCATCACTGCTAGTCTGCATATGAAATGGCACTTGCGCGCTTCCGAACACCAGGAACAACGTGGTTCTGCGACGCCGACGTGAGGCATGGAACACATAATATTTCTTACCGCCATCCATATAGTACCAGGGCTGGTCTAAAGAATTTCCAAACTGCATATCCATTCTTACAGATTTCCTGAAAAAAAAAGAATCCGCAATTGTGCACTTTGTTTTATTAAATTTAAATGAGCATAGCAAGAAAAAAAACGAAGTCATAAGAGATTTCAACCTTATTATAAGAGCCATAGATTGACTTATCTTACATACGTCTGTGTATGCATTCACCGGAGATACGGTGATGTTCTTCACGTTACCTTACATAGTCGCGCTAAAAGAAGCGGAAAAGCCCGCCGAAGAACAATGCAAAGTCATTGGCACCCAGGTTTTCTCTTATTGGAAAAAGAAAGGCTGGCGAAAATTTT
The DNA here is from genome assembly GCA_013339765.2 of Haemaphysalis longicornis. Taxonomy (NCBI): domain Eukaryota; kingdom Metazoa; phylum Arthropoda; class Arachnida; order Ixodida; family Ixodidae; genus Haemaphysalis; species Haemaphysalis longicornis. The sequence continues at coordinate 95,410,843 of CM023457.1, read as the reverse complement.
TAACTACACTAACATTAAAAACAAAGATATTGGCGTTAATTTAGCATTGGATAGCGCGTGACATCACCTGTTCTATAGTAATCAGGTGCAACATGAACAGACGTGCTCACATTGTTTGTGGAGTCCCACCGCACACAGGCAGCGGCAGGTGGGGAACGAGCAATTTGAATGGCCACATCTGAGTAAAGTTAGTCACCTGCTGACAAAAAACGGGACAGAAAGTTGGCCGCGGACCTGTTTTACGTTTGCAGTAGTTACTTCGCATGTGCGGTGCGGCTTTGAAATGAAGCACCAGAACTACAATGGGTTCCTTCAACGACTACGCTTTTAGTTTATTGCAGGCGCTGGTGGTATGCGCTTTCTGGTGCGTTGTTGAATTTCGCGGTTTTTCTGCTATTACACCGTTTGTATCAATCAGTGAAACCAGCACACGGAGGAAGCAAGTGCAATCTTGTGAATTTGTCATTGGGCAAATGGGTCTCCTGCTTTAGCACGTGGATATGGTAATATCTAGCCTATCTGCCATTTTATAATAACCCTAATGAAAACGAGACGTCTAAATGGAGCAGCTAGAATGGAAAGCAAAGAAGTAAAGGAAGACGAGAATCACCGGAAGCCAGTACATTCGTAGCGGCCTGATATATATATAGTTATTTTTTCTTCTGTCCTGGCTTTCGACTGCTTTCCTCAATAAGTTACACCGGTGCCTCCATCGCATATTTCTGTAGCGCGGTCGCCTGAGTCACGAAATAGGCATTTTGACTCGTATCAGTGGATAGAAGTTACCACAGCTACGCTTGGCGGAGCACATACACTTTCCCTTCCATCATCTGCTTTTGTGTGAGCTTGTATTATTCTGAGACCACTCGCACTTCCCTCTCTACACTCCACTTCAATCTGAAGATGCACCAAAAGTGCATCAAAATACTCGCTAGTGAAGTTTGGCTAATCGGGGGTCGATTCATCCTAATATGGAGTGTGGTGTATACCTGGCCTCAGTGAAAGTCTTGTCGTTACCTACGTAGATAACTAAGTACGTTTGAAATACCACACAAACCCTGCCTTTTTTTCTCTGTGTTAAGCCAATCCCAACCTTTCACAACCGGGTAGAGTACGCTCGGTGTTATAGGATCGCCACAGCTAAATCACAGTGCGCTTACATGTAATTCAGTTCATGCTCCCGTTTTAGCGGAAGCCCCAAGTGACACACTTTATGGAAAAAAACCCGTTCTTGTGGTAGTTGTGTTGCCCAAAGAAGAAAGGGGCTGTCACAGTGCGGAGTAAATAAATAAAACCACTTGTGTAAACCGACATGAATTGAACTCGGGCCTTCACAGTAACAGCTCGGTGCTGCACCAACTGTGCTTTATTCGCGGATCGCAAGCGTTGTACAAAAGTTGTTGCCGTTGTACTCCTTTCTTCCTTTGACACGTGTTCACTTGCTGGACTAGACAGGATTCGCCAGCATTGCGGCCATTTTGTAAAGCAAGCACAATGCCCTTCTTGACAGAATTAACAAAACTGAATTTGATACGTCAAATTTCGTAAATATTGCTAGGGGCGTGACACCTAAACGTGATTGCAGGTAAGCAGAACAGGTGCACACGAGCTGCACAGACCATGATATAGAGGAAATTGCAGCGTTTGCAAGCCTGCTGGCTTGCGTAATTCGTGCCGTAAGAAGAAGAAACAAAAGCGAAGAAACGCATACACGGTGTAGCAGAAAAGAAGGTGGTTTAAGTATCTCGCACCAAAAAACAAAAAAAAACGAAAGCAAAGAAAGCTGTGCAAACGCGAGGTTGGCGCAAAAAGTTAATATATCCCCGCTTTTGTTTTCAAGAAACATATGCCCAGAGCTCTCTCTCAGATGAAGTTTTGACCGTTTTTGCTGTTGCAAACGCTGCATTTTAAGTTTCTGTGCCGTGGCGACTGGAAGTGCGAAAAGAATACAAGTGATAATAAACTTTAGGGACTCACCAACATTACGGGGAAGCTCAAAAATAAAGTCAGCACCTTTGCCCAGTTTTCTCCTAATAGACGCACAATTTCCAATCGCATTTAACCAGCGTTCCTTCTGGGCATCTTTTTGTTGGGTCATATTCAGCCTGGCGTCAGTGTCGTACTTTTTAGTTGAACGCAACCCTCTGTCCGATTCGCGATAATATTTGCGTTTTCTTCCACTGTTATAGCTTACGTTTTGCTCCGCAAGCAGAAAAAAAGCCATTGGTATTCTAGCACGCCTACATAGTAATGACATGTTCACTAATCCCGAAGCATTACGCTTTCTTACATTGTGCGCTATGCTGTTTTTAACTGCGAGACTTTTATGGCAAAAGCCTTATATCTCCACTCTGCATGGCGCGCTCCGTGTACCAAGAACCTGTGAGGTATGCAGAATAGCACATAAAATTAGAGCGCGAGCGGCCCAGCACGAGTTGGGAAAGGAAACCATAGCCGGCGCCGGAGGGCTTCGGGAATGGCGACCGAGAGCGCGTGGAGAAAGGGGCCGCTGCTGCCCCTGCGATACAAGCCGCCTGAGAAAGTGACTGTCCCTGCAGGGGGAAAGTAGGCTCCTTGTAATGTCGAACGAGCGGAACAAGTTTCGCAGGGTACTGTGCAGGAGGATGGTCATGTGTTGAAGGGCATGGCCAAAAAGTTTAAAAGAATGTTATACAGCATATCAACCCAAAGTTCACCTAGCCTTTGGCTTTTGCATTCCTAGAAAGTTCCAGGCATTCCATCTAACTTTTTCCTTCTCCCTTATTCGCTGTCGTGTGCGTGATATCCTGCTGCATGGCAATACTAACTCTGCGGCATAAGAGCCAAAATTCGGTGAGTTGGCTTAGATTAGCGGCAGTACAGCGTCGCGGGCAGAACTCGTTCCTATAGCGGATTTCTGGCGCTAGAGCCCCACGCTTTGTTGTAGCCAACCATTTGGTGGTTTTAGACCATATGGCTTGCGGGCCTCAGCCGGGGATCACTCGGCGGAACAATTGTGTGCGCCTTGCCGTAATGCTTTTACTCAGTTCTTCTTTTGTGTCGTCTTGTTCGTACTTGTTCCTTAATTTCGTCTCTCAAATTTCTGTTAATATACTCATTTCAAGCAGATCACATTCTAATAGTTTGATATTCCTTTTCACGTACATCCATGGTGAACACCAACCGGTTACCGAAGCGAACTTTATCTTTGGATGTAATGCATACTTCAGAGTTTTATAGTTGTTACCCAAGAAATATCCATGTCACTCTCTAACACCATTGTTTTGCTGTTTTGTTTGCGAATTTTCGCTTGGGCTAAAGTCATTCTTGTACCAGAATCAGTCATACAAGGCACAGATCATCTGAAACTTTGATAAAAACATCGTCTTTTAGTTCTGGCCTTTTTTTTCAGTTATAGTTTTCGAGTTAATTGTGTTCATGTGCTGCAGTTAACTGGTGTCTGAATTTGTGGACTCTTTACCCCTCGTGGTACTTATGCGGAGCATTTGCGACACGCACTGCACCTTCTGGCTATCCTAAGTTGACGCTGTCCGGCCATCCTGACGATGCTGGATAGCATCAAACTTTTGTCGCTAGTCGTGATTGCGCTGCCCGTCTAGGCCTCGACAATCCACAAAATGTCGCGGCTAACGTATAGCCATCGTTCCGCTACAATGAAATTAATTTCTAGGGGCGTTTTTATTTTGTGTAAAGAAAGGCTAGTGACTTCCTCCCGCCATCGCCAGCTGCATTTGCCTGCTCAGCTGGACACAACAGTAATCTTCCGAGGAAACATTTGCGGCGTTCGCTAATTGCTTGGCCTTGTTAGCTGCATCGGGAACATAGTGTTATTACTTATGTTGTTGCTGTTCTTGGTCTGCAATTTTTTAATTGGCCCGCATGCTTTGTTGTATGCAGTATAAGTAATTGCTAACTTTGTGCATATTTTTCACTTCTGTCGCCGAAGAGCTATTTTCTGCCAACGAACAGTAACCCGAAGAATACCCATCAGTTGGGTGCCTACAGCGTCGTGCTAAAATATCGGTCAAGGGTATTATGGTCGCTACCCAAGCTCGCTGGCTTCCACAAACAAGTAACACCTGAGAGATCATGCCAACACGCTAGTTCCGGCGAACGTGAGGAAAACAGGAGAAGCTGAAGCAAAAAAAATGCTGATTCCTATCATAAGTACTGAAGTGAGCAAGTTCCAAGCGTCTTAGGTGCACAAATTTGTCGTGGCCTAGAGTCATCCTTGATGCGGAGCCCTTGACTCCCCACCAATAAAGATAAGCCAATGGGCAGGGGGTGTCCTCGCTTGTTACGATGTCCAGCAAAGCCGAACACGATCGACACGGCCAGTAGTGAGGACGCGCGCTATAGGCACAACCAGGAAGCAGCTCTTTTTTTACCCTTTTCTGAATGTTAGCGCCAGCTTGAAAGTTCAACGGTGTTTTGGAAGGGGTCTTGAGAACACGCAGCTTTTCTGTGTGGCTTTGTATGTGCGACTGCGGTCTGCTATTTTTCCAGACATAACCGTTGCAGAAATGAATTCCGGGTAAGACATTCGTTTTTTGAGCGATGAAGACAATGCGCCCCCTTATTTTTGCCGAGACTTTCCTCGAGCTAATCAAATTTTTGTGGCATGCCCCAGCATATTTATTGTAATGTTAAATCGGGGAGTGCAGACGCAGACGCTCTGAATAAGAAATATAGCAGATGCAGTATGGGTGCCCAAGGCGTGGTTAGTGTTGGTAGTTTTGCGCAACTTTATGAAGAAATGAGCTTTGCTCACGCCATGATAAACTTCAAGACGCTGCTGGTTTTAATTTTACATGAGAAGGAGGCAACGTAAGGTAACCCCGCAATAACTACAACCGATATAAAAGATATTCGTCGAGCGCGTCTGGGCGGAACGACTGGGCAGGCTTCACAATATGTTTGCAATGCCTATTAACGCAGATGTTTGTCTTCCAGGCGAGTAGTATTCTGTTAGGTCTCTTGAATACGAGGCCGTGACGAAGACGACGAATTCATCTTCGCACAGCTGTCGGTATGGCCCCCCATCGTCAAAGGTGGCATGATGGACACTCATCCTGGAAGATCCGCGTATCACCATCCTCGTTGGTCGCTGGAAGGTGGACCGGATTGAAAGAGGCAGGTGCTGAGAAAATTGAGACAAGTTCGGAAAGTACGTGTCGCCCTTTGAATAAGGTTTTAAGAAGCTGTGGTCTGCAATACCGAGAATATCGGACCTCCGCAGTAACCAACGACACTTCAGGACAGCGTCCTTTCCTGCGGCCGCATTTCTGTTTGAAATGATTGCCGTCGGTGTTGACTTCGGACAGGATGATCACATGGGACGCTGTGGGAGATGGTTATCACGAATGATGTATTGAATACTTAGGTCCTGGGATGACGGATACACCCATTACACATGGAGCGCAAGGAGATGCTGTGAGATTAGGAATAGAGACGAGGCGCGTACGTCTGTTACCAAGATATCAGGACAGAAGCTCGTTATGCGTCTCGCATCGACTGATGTCCAGGAACACGTCGGACGTGGCGCAGGGGGAACTGCATACACGAGTGCTACCTAAAAAGTTGACGTGTTTATCCCGGGGCTCTAGAGAAGGGTCGGTAATATCAGTGGGGTTGTAGAGCGCTTAAAGTAGTGCAATCGATGTGCCCCAAGAAAATTCAATTCCTGTGTCGGTGGTAGGTGAGGCAATTGTGGTCAAGTAGATGCAGAAATCCGTTAGAGGTAATGGCCGATCAGGTATGCAAATTGTGTTTTCGTTTCATGGTTAGCATAAACGAAGCTGGCCGACCGTTTTGAGGGCCATCATACGGCAGTTTTTATTCCGGTGAAACTGCTTTACTTGGCACTGCATGTCCACTCCTCCGGGACATCGGCGACGCCTCTTCCACAAGTTTTATACCCCTCGGTACCATCGATGCCTCTTTGACAAGTTGCGCGATCGGCTAATAACAGCACTAGCGGCTTTATCAGCAGTTGCACTTCTAACTGGCTAAGCGACGGACGCTTGGCGTCAGCTTGGAAGAAGACGAGTGAAATTGCGAGACTTTCCGCGCTGCAAAAATGCGCGAATGGCCGTACAAATTCGCCGCGTATCTGCTCACCACATTGCAAATGTAGAAAGGCGATAGTCGTGTGCCATCTCTTCCACGTGTATTGCCTGTCTTCTCTCCCCCCCTCATGTACCATGCCCTTCCCCTCTCTTTCGCTTCCCCCCCTGATAACTACGAAGAAGGTTGCTAACCTCGATTCAAATTTCCTGCGTTCCACAGCTCGCACCATCTACCGCAACATTTTGTTACGGTTCAACTTGAAACACGGCTTAGGCTCGTGAGCTGTGTGTATTTTTTTTGTAAAAATATTGGTCCAAACTTTTTTCTTGCTTTACCTCCCAGGTATCAAGCACACATTTCTTTGCCAATAAAACAAGGCTGCGAGTACTAGTTTAGTTCTGCATTGATGTTTTGTTTTAAATGTGCCTAACGTATTTTGTTGAATCCACAGTCCATGAATATATACCAGTTGCGAAATTCCGTTTCCGAATCCGGGAGGCCGGCCCCCCTGCTCCGTTGACGCTGAGAGCCAAGTGTATTGGCGCGGCCCGTAGGGGATGAAAAACTTCCCTAAACTATTACTTTATATTCAATTTTTTTGTAAATAAAGCTTCATTCTGGCGCGTAGGGGACGAAAATTCGACTGCCCTAATCTATTACTTTACACTGAATTTTTTGTAAAATAAAGCTTGATTCTTAAATTAAACAGCATAAATTAGATAATCTTTTTTATGGTTTTCCTTTTTCTCACTTAATGCAGCCGCAGCAAGCCATTGAGTAATACTTCAACTTTCTGTCGACAGATGACAGGCTAGCCACTTTGCCCCGTGTTTGCCTAAGAGCACGAGGACCAACCGCAGACCGGCCTTTTGGTACATAGGACCTACGGGGAGTTTCACAACTGCAATATATTAGTAACTGTGGTTGAACACCGTTGGCAAGTATGAAGTGTGTTTCAATAATTACTGGTTCGGAAGAATTTTTCTCTATAAAAACTTATCGTTGGAGAATTCTTCAACTTTTGACGCAAAGCTGAATCAAGCTGGGGAAAGACGGACAGGCAGATTAAACAGTTCTGTGTTTGCGTAGCCCAAGAAAGTATACCGTCTTTGAAAACAACGCAACGTCCTGCCTCAGATCATGGAGCCGCCAACCCCTAAATTTCCGCCTCGTCGAGTAGCTCCGCTTCCCTCCCGGATCAAGAGCTACTTTGCCGCTTGGAACGCCGACATGAGCCATTAATATTTGTTCACCTTCAAGCCCTTTCGGAGGGAAGTTTTCGCAGGTGTCTTTCACGCCTAAGCACGCGGAATTCAACTCATGCCTGTTTATCTGTGCACAGGAGGGGGTGGAAGAAGGGGCATGCAAGCGCAGCTTGGCCTCATGCCTTCACCCATGGCACGCCCGTTGTGCAAATGAAGCTTTATGCTCTAGCTACGCCGCCACACGTAATTATGACTCCGCGTGCCTATTGTTAACAGCTTAACCACCGTGAGCGCTATCCAGGGTCCGCTGACGTTACAGGTAAAGTGAGTACGTGTGTCGGGCTGTGACGTGGTAAATGCAATAGTGGAATAATAAAACCTGTTGAAGCTATTGAATCAACAAAAAAATATCACAAGTTTGCAACAAACAATTGAAAGGAACAGTTGCTACATTGCACATTTGAGTGCACTAATTTAAGTTTTTATTCACAAAGCACACAATGTAAAAACATCCCGGTACCACTGTTCACCAAGCCACTTTAACCAGCCGAGATCAGCCGAAGCCAGTTTTGCAACACTGTTTTCTGGCAATCGTTTGCCACGCCAGGTCGTTTCTGCCACCTATACTATTCTCAGGCTCCTCGAGTGTTTGGCGTGTCTTGCTTGCTTTATTGTGCAATATATATTAAATATCAGCGCCTTCGCAGTCTCTGTTGTCCACAACACGCGCTTTGCTTCGGTCGCCGCGCTGCACTCTGCCATCACTGCGGTTGTGCTTGACACCATGTTAGTACTTTAAGAGCCCAAACATAAGTGCGCAGCCGACGTTGGGAAGACCATGGTTAACGGGCTAACTGCAGTTTGCCCTGCAATGTAACTCGGGACGCCTACGGGTAAAAATAACTGCAGTTAGTTTAGCCGCGGTTAAGGGTGCTCATATAATTAGATATTAGATGTAGACTCCTTACAGAGCAATATGTGATGTCTGCTGTCCTCAGTGGTAGAGTGGCTCGGGTTGGCGTGTTACTCAGACTGTAACATGCTCACAACGCAGTGGGGAAACGGACAACCTTATGTTTCTCCGCAAGAATGAAGTTCCAGTGGTTTCAAAGTTATTTTCAGCTAGCTGGTTGGGAAATATGCTCAATCGCAAATTCCACGCAAACGTCTGTCGCTTCGTTCGTTCCGTGGACTGCACCCAGCTTAGCCGGTCATCCTTGTTCCCACAATGGAAAGACACTGAATTTTTATAACAAATTAAATTGCAGTTATTGCACCCAATCCTAAACAATTATATAGCTTTTTGTTAGTCGTCCACGCCGGGGTTTCTTTACCACGCTGGAAAGAACCTTAGTTTGCTTATCTTGTATGTTGAGCGGCTTTCATTACGGCGGATTTTAATGCGAGCCTTGCAAGGAAGATTTAATTAAAATTTTCCGCCCCAAACTGGCGAGTGGACACACATAATACCTGCATACCTGCAGAATAATTGTGGGAATAACCAGTGTCCGCTCACGTGCCCGTGCGGGTTACTTCGTGGTCAGTTTATATCCCCCCTCATTCTTCCTCTCTGATGTTCTGCACTTCTTGTAACTTTGCTTGAGATATATAATAAATACTTCTTTTTTACACTCCTCGTTACAAACACAAGATATCATTGACACACAATCAGCTGACAAATTTCCTTGGGAAATCATCGTCATTATCATTCACAGCGCAATGGAATCAGCCTCAAAAGAATTTTTCTCCTAGAGATTTCAAAACACTCACGGTGACGGGGTTTAAGGTGAATTCTGTGCGCCAAAACATATGAAACACTTGCGTTCATTCCCTCCATAAAGTCTGTGGTCTCCTGCTAATGCGTTGGCCGTATCTCGGTGTCCTTTCTGTTAAACGGTTCGTTCACCGGTGTCTGTCTTTCGCTTCACAAAACCCGTAAATTCCTACTTTTTTCGCCTATTCTAACTTAAATTCTCCAAAGCCGGAGTTTGTTACCTTCTATATATTGGAATTTTATTATACATGAGTGTTCAATTGAACCATACATTCTGATTTATTTACCTTATTGATGCGGCCTAAGCTTTTTTCGCGATATCTTGTAAGACCACGTGTTTTCTTCATATATATTAAGAGCTGAAGCCTACGTTGATTGCATATATATCTGTTCAGTGACAAATGTAGTTTTGCGCTCACGACGAACGAATCTTTTAATAACAAAGCCAGCCCACCTACGCAGCACGTAAAAAGATGTTAGTAATAGCAGATGCCCACTGACTTCAAAAAAGAAACAACAGCAATACTTACTGCCGTGTGCCGTTGAGGCCATGGAAGTTCCACATGTACTTCACTTCTTTTGTGGTGGTATTGTAGAGAATGCGGGTAGCGTCAGAACAGAGGTACGTAGGGGACTGGTTCGATGTGTAAGCCGCCAACAACATCCGGAAGTTTCCCCATTACCTGCATGAAAACGGGTGTCGTCATATTCAGTGGCTGTGATGCCCCGCCGAATGCATCGGTTTCAACATTCAGGAAGAAATAATGGGTGCACCCTCCATGAACCTGTGATTTCGAAACTTTGAGATTTCGAAACAAAATATTACTACGAATAAATTACTCACAAACAGATGTATATAATAACCATAAGTTACTTCATAAATTCGCTGCCTGCAGGGACGTAAAGGACATGTTGGTTTTAATACTTCATCATATGTGCTCTTTCGTCGCTATCAAATTTACTCTTAAATTTAGTTACAGCCCCTGACGTGTTACCCCACTTGCTGATTTTGTACCAACGTGGCCAAGACGCGCCAAAGACGAAAGGCAGTAATTCAAGGAAGCAGAATTTCCCGCTCACTTATTCCAGAGTATATCATGGTTAAATTACAATTTCGCAAGGCCGGCGTGCGCTGGTATCTAGTAGGCGTAGCATCGTGTATAAATGGAAACCCATCTGACATTGCTCGCCCTAAGAAAATGTGTGTTGATGTGCTCCTTTTCGTTATGAAAATCAAGCAATATTTTTGCTACTGCCTCAATTCCGAAACAATGTGCTTATCATCATCACCAGCAGCAGCGCCGACAAAATCCACTGGAGGACGAAGGCCCTTCCGGTCCCTCACCACACGAGCCCATTCGTTCCCTCCGAGTTTAATTTCAATAAACTTACCCTCTCCCCTGATTCCGTCCTTCCATAGAGCAATTGGTTTTCCCCTTCTTCAAGACCCATCTCTTGATATCCACTCTGTCACCCTGGTACTTTACCGGTTGTCATTACGCCTAACTTCATGGCCTTGAAACGCCTATTTTTTCCCTAATTGGATTATAAATACTCTAATTTGTTCTCTATTCCATGAAGGTCTCTTACTCCCTATCATTATATTGTTGGTATTGTCCAGCGATTTCGAAGCGTATCAATGTGAAAAAAGTGCAGCTATTGATGCCTAACATTTTGTTTCATCGAACAGCCGAAGAAAATGTACCCTACCCTAAATTCGATGCTAGAAAAGTAATCGATCTGAAGCAAGGCACGAACCAGATTTCTTGTTCTCCACCAGAGCACGACCCTTGTTGGTCTTTCATTTTTAAAAGTCACAACCCTACGGGTGCGTCAAGCAACAAGGCCCTTCCAATAATTGCTACACCGGCAAACTTCTCCAATAAATACTACTAAGCACATTGACCTATGCTCTCGACCTATGACACACATTGACCTATGCACATTCACCTACGACGTCGTTGTCCCCAATCCCTGGAAGCACATGACGCATGCATGGTCCACTCATTCGCGAAGTATTTCCACGAAGGACGCCTTGCGATTGGTTTACTCTTTTACTGATAAAAGAACACTGCAAATATGGCTCAGTAGCTGAGAAGTTGTGCTCCTAAGCCCAAGGACGTGGGTTCGATCCCGGCCGCGGCGGCAGCTTTTCTGATGGAGGCATAAAGCAAAAACGGCTGTGTGTACGAGAGTTAGGCGCCGGCTAAAGATTTCCCAGGTGGTCAAGATTAATGTGGTGCCCTCCTACTGCGGCTCCCCTCACCGCCTGTGCAGCGTCGGTGCATTAAACCTCATCATCAATCATCCAGTTCTTCAGCTACATGAGTCCTTTTATGGTTGTGCCAGCTAAGGCATCCAAGCCGAAAGCAAAAAGCCTGTTTCCGAAAGCCACCCGTAGAAACCTCAGGTGAAGCCACATGTGCTACCTTATTTACATAGGGCACTCACAACCTGACGAAGGTTGCAGAAATGTACGAAGTACCTTCGGCGCTCTCCGCCATATACGGACGTCGCCACCCTGTGCACAAACATTTCTCGCATGACTAGAATTGAAGAAGGTCAAAGGAAGCATGTCGCGCGTCGCTGCCTGTGACGCCAAGGTAGTGTGCTGATATCTAGTCTATGCGGAGCGATCTGTATCGCCCATACAAGCAAGTGGGCGAGCGACACGGCGTCCCAGAACAATTCTACCCGAAGCATAAGGATGTGCAGTCATTCCCCCGCGCGTTTTGATAAATGGAAACGGGAACACTTCTTCGGACAGGTTACAATCGGCAAAAATGACAACACAGTGACCATGGACCAGTTTAAAGCATTTTACATACGGAAAAAAAGGCAAAAGTTGTGGCTCAGTGACTAAGGCGTTGCGCTACTAAGCACGAGGGCGCGGGTTCGATTCCCTGCCGCGGGGACCTCCTTCTAATGAAAATAAAAAGCAAAAACGCTAGTGTGTACCAGATTTTGCCGCAGCCTAAAGATCCCCAGGTGGTCAAAGTTAATCCGGAGCCCACCACTACAGTGCGCCTCATCGTTTGCGTTGCGCCGGCACGTTCAACCCTACAATCAGATCAGCAACACTGTGGGGCAGCGATAGCAATTTTTAAAGGAAAAGCTCTTTCATGCCTTCTCTCGAAAGGTCATTGATCACGCAGAATGTCTTTCTGGGCCCAGGACGTTATTGTGGAAAGTTTTACGCCTAGGCACGTAATTCGCTGTGGACAGGCGTCTTGTGGACGTGCTCGTTTGGAGCCTCCACGTTGCAGTACCGCGTTGCTAGGCAATTGACTCGTGTCTGCTTCGCCGACGCTTTGACCCTCAGCTTCACCATGGATATGGGGTGCTTGCTGGGACGCCTGCGCGTGCGCTTCGGAAAAGCGGCAGGCTGAATCCAATCTTCACGTAGATATAGCTAGACGGCATGGCGCAAAACAAAACAGCCATGTGTCGCACTTCTGCACAATATTGCAGGAATGGCGCACACAAAACATCCGTCACTTTTTGTCAACTTTTCACTGACATATGCCCACATCCTCTTTTTGACTACATTTTTATTTCCGCATACAAATAACTCCTGCTACAAGAAATGAGTTTATATTAAACGACTCCTCGGAGAAATTGAGTTGGAACATAGCGCCTGTATTGTTGTCCTTATTTTGTCTTTAAGATCTTTAATCTGTAAATTGATTGCACACGCGTCTTCGCACACGACGACATAAGCCCACTGAAACAAAAACAAACACCCGTTCGTCTAACCACAACGATGGTTGAAACGCTCAGCTTCCTCTGAGGCATCCCTTGTCGGTCGTTGGGTTTGTAGGGATCGATGGAAGTTTTAGTTACGGGGATGGTCACCATCCGTGTAACCAAGAAAGCTTCGCTTTAAATCCAAACTTCTGCGACCGAGCCGGAATGGCGCAATCGGAAACACGTGAGCTTGACATCGCGAGGGACCCGAGTTCGATTCCAAACGCAAGAGGCGTTTTTTTTTTCTTGAGGCGTTCGATATGCGTTCGGTTATCGCCATTATCGTTTTGTGAAAACGATTGTGCAAAGTTGGCTAGCCTGCAGTGGGTTTTCGTGACCGGACGGTCGCCATCAGTGAGGCATAGAAAGCTACGATTTTTAAGCTGAACATTAATTAAAAATGTTTTCCCTTTAACCTCACTTTATGGCCTCGTATAAATAAAACGTTGCACATCTCCTTCCTTACTGCCAAGAAAAACGTGACCTTTTTTTGGCGCTAGTGCGAATTCTAGTACCGTCAAATGCGTTGCGTTAGGCTGACACATCAATGTTTTTACAATTCATATTGCTCTCGTTTTACAGCCTAAAAATTCGGGCATTACGTTTTCCCCTCGCGCCTTTCTAAATTACAAGATGAGTGCTGTAAAGCCAATCTTCTTTAGGGAGCCCTAAAGAAAATTACGGTACGTCGAAGGTTGTTACAAGCTCGTGGGAGCCAAACTGCCTTGAAGCGACAGTCTGTTAACGTATTTAATATTTAACTCGATTGTCTTCTACTATATTTTTCATTAATTTTATTCACTTTAGTCTCCGCTCCTTATGTTTGGCTTGGTCATGCGCTAACTGGTTTACTGCTTGCGTAGGCTTACCTTGAATCCATCTACTGTCAGATCAACGACGGGTGGCGGGGTGGTTGCAGAGGGTGGAGCACAAAGGCGAAGCCACGGAAATATGAGGCAAAATATTTCTTTCACACGGATCATAGTGGAAAAACGCTCCCCAAGGATACTACACTAGTGTTGTCAGGACCTCGGCTAGTAAAATCGGTAAACAGCCACGGCGCTTTGTCCGCAGCATTACTTTTTAACCCAGACGTGATTAACGCAAGCTTTATACGCTTGAAAATAAGACAGGGGCTGCTTCCTGCGTGCTCGGAATTTTGACGACGCACAGCTTTCCGCTGCGTCCAGAAACTCAGGGTCATTAACTTTCGGTTTAGAACATATCCATCACGCAGCAAAACTGTAATAATCGTTGTGCTTGCCTTCAGACGGAGATTTTAGGCTTCATCCTGTTTCCTTCCCCACCAGGCACAGCAGTTAAAGCTTTCTTAGCGCAAGTACATACAAAAACAACGTATTTGGAGTTTTATTGGCGATTTAAAATGATGTTCATGAATTTTTACGATGATGAATGAACGTGCGCCGCACAGATTGAGGCTGTAGCAATGAAGTTTGCGATGCGTTTCTGATGGGAGCCATGACCCCGAAACAAAAGGCAGCCGGGTCGGAAGAGCAGAAAGCAACAATATACTTGTCGAAATACGCACACATTAGCCACGGTGCTTTTTTTATATAAAATGCCCAATTAATGCGCAAAATTGGCATGTTTCTCTTGGTGCGCGGATAGAATCGCTGCTATCGACGATGCGGAACTTGAAATGGGAACGGGAGCACGTAATGTTGCAGCGTATTTCTGTTGATTTTGCGCCTATTCGCGCTTCTGGGCGTGGAAAAGCGCCTTCAACTCACGTTCGTCTTCCTCCGAGCGAACGACACGCGTCCGTCCTGTAAAAACGTGAATGCACAACTGCTGATAATTGCGCTATGCGCCGTTATCAGACGATGGCGTAACTTGTGAATAAAGCATTGATATTTACGAGGGGTGTAAAACTAGGGAAAGAGGCGTCGGTGGTGGCAAGGGAGGCGCGGAGAAGTGCTGCCGAGTAAATCAGAGCCTCCGGGAGAGAAACCCGGGACCACAGCGGTATACATGCTTCGCTTTAATAAATAACATAAGCCACCACATCCCGCCATCAATCAGTTCTATCCTAAAGTTTGGAAAGAAACAGAAAATATTGCCTCGCACAATACGTAACAACCGTCATATAGGGCATCATATGTTGAAGGGCACGAAACGCTGTGTCGTTTGAAAGTACTGAGACATTTTTTTCTCTGAGTCCTTGTCCGCCCTCTTTATAACATGTCTTTATAACTAGACGTGAAACTGCAAAGATACAATGCAAGGAAAACATTAGCTGCAGTTGGTAGCAGGTGCCATTAAATACCGAAATGAACTGCTTTATCTTGTTCTTTTTATTTCCGCAAAACGCTTCCTGCATACTTTCAAGATAACCAATATTATTTTATGCTTATCCTTTCCAGTTTTTTTGTACAGCAGTAAAAAGTGATTTATTTTCAATAGTTCAATAACTCGGTGAACAAAGGAAGTTGCTTTGTACAATATGTATTTTGCACATATGGCCTATGTGCTCGTGAAAACCAAGCCTTTAAATGAATATACCGCTATCTTTCTATGCGAGTTAGAATATTGGGAAGAAACAATAGAATAATTGCACACTAATGTCGAAAGAGTGTCACACCGTTCAGAGATTTCGGTTTTAACTCTGCATTATAAGTGAACGAAGAATAAAACAAAAACCAAAGAGCGCGAGCAAACATATTTCCCCTTTGCACTGCTCATCCCTTTCAGGTGTTTGTTTTTATGAGCTCCATCTTGGGTTGACATTTGGCAGTATCTATCTTCATTGAAGTACCACCTTCCCTTTGCCTACCATGCCACATTGCTTCTCAACATGTAGGTTGAAAATTGCCTTTTGTTATGTTCACTTTTTGTGTGCATGCTGTTTGCAAAGGTCGCGTATCTTTCTACCTAACGGGAGCAGGAGAGTCAAGTGGCATCCAACAGCGAGTTGCTATAATTCTTCCATCAGCTTAAAAAGTAGAATAAACTTGTCCCGACTTCAGGCGACATCAATGGCTATGCACCTGTGTGGTGGTTGTTCTAAAAAAAGAGTAGCTCTACTCTTTAGATAGCTGACTTTTGCAGTTGTCATTCCCCTAATCATATATGTGGATGCGAGGAACGCAAGGTCCGTTTAAAGGGACAGTTCAAAGTGTGACCTGGAAGCCTTGGGTGGTTGAACTACCCCCGGGACAACATAGTAAACATTTGGGCAGCCGGTATAGCTCTGCACTGCTATCATTCTGGCTGCCTTGAACTCCTAGGGGGAGGGGGGAGAGGTGGCAGACACTGGAAATTTATTTAGTAACGATACTAACAGATACACTTGAGGATGTGTCACCAGCGCTGTCCATAAATCTCCGCAGCTATGCCCTAATAAAACAGCTAAATAATAACTTGGAATCGGTGTGTACTGTGGTGTGTCGCATTTGTCCAAGCACCGGGGGTGGAAGACGTGAACATTAGAAATTCGATGATCTATGCCCTGTTTCTCGATATAAGTATTTTTCATATATGTAGCGGTAGTCATTGTTATTTGTGTGTCTCTAAAGAACCGTGAATCATCAGTTGCACCGTGATGCTGGCTATTTAGGCATTGGGAAGGTAATCGCGTGAATTCGGGGGCCGAAGTTCTGAGCAGCGAAATTGCTCTCCTGTTATTGAGCTGAAAGCTGCAAAAACGGGTAGCGAGATGAGTGGTATTCTCTTGGATAATTTTGTTTATAGCGCCTCTATCAACTCAAAATGGCCTCATTACTCAAAATGGCCGAATATATTGAATTGCAACGAGGCCCGGTGGGTTAGTTCTCGTAGTTGGTACTTTGTTGCTTGCTTAAAATGTGCGAATAAAGTGCTTTATTTTTTAGATTACGTTTTGCCACACGTACATAACGCGAAAAGTCTGTTCTATTGAGGTTGTTTTTTGCATGTGTATGTAGCGCAAGGCAGGATTAAGAGCTGGGGCGTAGTTTTAAGTGTCCCTAAGACGCCCGCTTTTCGTTTGTCTTAATTCGTTACTTACACTTTACGCCGCGCCTGTTCCACCTAAAGGAACCATTACACTTCTCGTGCGTTAATTCCTTGTCACTTTCCGTTAACCAGCCGGCAGTTTACTTCAGTGCAGGCTCTCAAAAGCACAAAACTTTGAATCTTGTACCAGGTCACATACTTTAGTTCCTGTTAATTTCTCATGATAACTTGAGTGCATTGTGTTTTTAAACTTGTATAAGCTCATCTCTCGTGCGGTCTTCCGTTGATCAACTTCATATGATAAGGAAACATGCTTTACCATCTATACGCAATGGACACTTCTCCGAATCTGCAGCAGCATGGGCATCTCTGAGATCAAAGTTCTCACTATCACGTCAAAAATGAACGTGCTTTGCGCACAGTGACGCCATATGTAAAATAGAGGCACACACAGACATTTTATTTTACGCTAATAGAAACATCACAAGGCGAGAAAAACAGTTGAATTTACCAGCATGGCTTGCTGCCCCCCCCCCCCCCCCGGGCGTTTATTTTAAATCACTCGAATAACGCTTTCCGCAAGAAGAAATACACGATATCGAAAACGCACAATCGGATCGCCTGACCGATCAAAACGGCAAGCCAGACGGCGAGCAATAAACCCAGAAAGCACCTAAGAGACAAGTAAACCCAGCATTTTGCGTTTAATATTTCATCAGTACTTTCCGTCATCGGAAGTTTGTGCCCGAGTTGCGTAGTTGCGAAGCGTTTTCCATGAGTCCAAATGACGTGAGCTACCTTTATCGGGCAGCAGGTGACTCTCAAAGGATGTTTAGCATTGTAGTGGTCCTGATGGTCCTAGAGAAATTTCTCGCGAGAGGAAAATTGTGAATAAATAAAAACTCACGGTGTCTTTTACACCAATTTACTACTGTAGTTACCTAATAATTACTTTTTCATTTTAGTTCCACATGCGAGAGATACTAGTAAATATACTCAATTTTGTTTCGCCCCAACGACTTCAACATAAAATAAATCTTCTTTGGAAACCTCCCAAGTGCAATGGCTATAACACAGAGTGCAGAAGTCGATTGATTGCAGTATTCGCAATAAAAGCTCTGGGGGATCAACGTTTTATTGCCTGTAAAAACAATCGTGTGCTTTTTTTTTCAGATTGTTAAAATATCCGCAAAGCAGCGCACATGGACGACTGGAAAATATTGATGTAGGCTAGGTAACCTAAGGCGTATTTGCCCGTCAGAATGAGCTGTACGTGAGAGTCAATGCTCCGTGTCACTATGAAGGCGAACGTATTTTTAATTCATGTGCTTGTGACCTTCCCTTGGGTGCTGCATTGATGTGCAGGGTATTTTTAATGTTCAGCCTAATATAATGCGCTACTCTATGATGGCGTATAATTCTGTCTAAGGTTTTTTATCATTATCATAGCCCTATCACCCTATAACCAAGGTGGGACGCACTACTGCCCTTTATGGGGAGCATTAGTGGAACCCCCAACTTACCCTACAACCTTCGCAAGAAACCAATTCGTGTTGTTCCAAGACCGATTGACAAGCAGTGATTATGCCTTTGGAAAAGGAGACATGCCTTCGAAGAAATTAACGGGACCTACGATTCATTCCCCTAGAACTAAAAGAGGCGTTTTCAATGCAATGCCGAGCTTATTTTAACTGTAATTTTGCGTACATAAGAATCATCAAATAGCACGCAGCAGAATTACACGGTGTCTGTGAAAATAGCACCTTCGTATATGTATTTCACAATTACGCTCGGTGCATTTCGAGATAATGGTACAACTTCTGTTTTGTTCTATTACAACTTGCGTGCTAAGGTTTGATCTACCATTATGCTTCCCGCAGTTCTGAAGAAACCAACTAAAGCGCAGACTCTGTAACGGCGTTCGCACATATAGGGAAATTTTTTTTCAGTACGCCACTTCAGTGATTTACATCAACTATTGTGTGACCGGGCGCAGCGGCCGAAGCATTAACGTTTAGGGACCCCAAGAAAGGTTATCGTCTAAAAAGCGACCTGCTTTCTTGTCGGGCCGCTTCAACAATGGGCGCCGCTGAATAGCTGGGTGAAGCATTTTAAGGTCACCAGCATCCCCGGTCTTAAGCGCAAATCTTCCGCTGGGCACGTCCAGGTGGCCTTTAGTATTTCCCCAAGCATTATATTCTCGTATTACAAGTAATCGTGGACGTAAAAAAACGTTAAAAATGGTCCCCGTCCAGCCATATTAAACATTTTTTACGACCTAGGCATACCGTCCACCGTGGTTAAGATCCTTGCTCGATTTAGTTCGTATTCCAGGAGCACCTTTCGAATAGATCTGCACCTTTTTTCTTCTTTTTTAACAGTGGTTACGTTTGCCATGAACAGCCGATTTCAGATCAGGATGTCGAATCAGTTTGTTATATAAGCCTAAATATAGTTACTAGGTGGGGACAACAGACACGTTGTTGAAGTTTCGGTCCTTTGAAAGCACGGGAAGCTGGCTAAAATGCTATGCAGTATCTAAAGACAACCAAGAAATACTTTCGCCATTTCCGTAGCAGCGAACGTTAGTAAGCAGGGAAGCTTTTCATTTATGATAAGTGTGACATAAAATTACCCAAAACGTTTTCAGAAAATTTTGTTTTCATTGACTATTGGCGGGTGTCATCATTAGGAAATATAGGTACACGCACACAGTTTCATTTTGGTTGACCTGGTCACTGAAATGGCGCCTAATATTGATTGATTGATTGTGGGGTTTAACGCGCCGACGCAACGCAGGCGATGAGGCGCGCCGTAGTGGAGGGCTCCGGATTAATTTTGACCACCTGGGGATCTTTATCGTGCGCCGAAATCTCGTACACACGGGCGTTTTTGCTTTTCGCCTCCATCAGAAAAGCGGCCGCCGCGGCCGGGAATCGAACCCGCGACCTTGTGCTCAGCAGCGCAACGCCTTAGCCACTGAGCCACCGCGGCGGGTACCTAATATTGATAACTAACCCACTTGAAATGCATATCTGAAATGCATATCTGATGCACATTGAGGACGTAATTATGATTAAAATATTAAAACGGGGTGCGACTCCGGGGGCGACCGCGTCCTACTAGTGCGCACACCGAAACGTTCATTTTCAAAGGCCATGAGCTTGGTCTCCTTATCAGGCGCACAATACATCCGGTACTGCACCATACATTCACAAAGATGCATAGCTATGACACGAACGGTGATATGTGCTGCTTGTTTTGACGATGTGCATTTGCTTTTGTTCTTGAGTGTTCCCTCTCTCTTTAGGGGATAGTTGCTGATTTGATGCGAGTGGCAATATGCGTTTGCTTTGGTGATAAGCGTGGTCGTTGTAAGCGGGGTTTGTGTCACTGCGTTTAAAGCGAAGCTTCTGATGCATCACTGAAGGTGGCTGTCCCGGCACAGAAACGCTATGCAGGAAAGAAAACTTTACACAATGGGTTTTGCAAAACAATGATGATGATGAGCGAAGACACATCAAGCTCTTCAAAAATACCCTTCCCGAGGTCGGAATCGAACCGCGGTACTTCAGGTTACGAAGCCGGTGTCTATCCGACCACGCCATTCTGGCATGGCATATGCTGTTATGATTTAGAGCGAAACTTTCTTTGCCTCACTGATGGGAACCCTCCCTTAACCAGCACCTTATGAATCCCTACCAATCCAAAGACACCGAAGGAGTCCCTCATCAGAAGGCTGAGTGTTTCACACATGGGGGTTGTTAGACAAAGCGGTGTTGGATTTATTTTTTTTTTTTTTGCGCAGGGCAGGTGATACTAGCAAGTCGTGATACTAGCCATAGAAGGTACCCTAAAACTGCTGCCCATCGCACATTCGTGTTTCTTCCACACGAGCATGTCGAACGCGGACCTGGCAGCAAAATGAGCAGGTGTATTAAATTGGTCATGTCTCAATGGTACGTGCGTGGCATGCCGCTTTGTAAGAATACATTCATCATGTTAAGGTCGCCAAAGAATTGGAGCATGTAGATGTTACACAATATTCCAAGTGCACTGGCACGTAGTCGGCATGTGAGGCGGGGAAATTGGATTGTGCTAATTATTATGTCCACAGGTAACGAAACTTGATGCCTGCACCAGGGTGTTCCTCCTCCAGAACATCTCATAGAATAATTTTGCAATAAATAAGTTCGAAAATTCTATAAACCGATTCTAGAAAACGCAGTTGCTTCATATGAAGCTTTTCAGCTGCTATAAAAAGGGAGGAGGTACAGCTATGCCTCATTTAGCTGTACCTCCTTGCGCATTATGATGACAACAGTTCTCACCAATACCCTTATCTAAAGAACAATTTGTATTGTCGTCGTTGTAATGACGTAGATGATTAGAGGAGAAGCTTAAGATTCGGGAATAATTGTTGTTTTGAACTAATTGGAAATAACATTACACGCAGTGGGAGATAGGGGGGGGGGAGTCTACATGCACGTACGCAGCTTCATACATTGCCCTAATATATTCGGTACTATGCCGAAAAGCGGAGGGCAGGTCACTGTTTTGCTTGAAGAGAGCGATCACGATTCCAGTCATCATTCCGTAGAATGCAGCACATCATAGGTTGTGGAGGAAAAATAGCAAAGGCACGTCATTTCTATCCACACTCAACTCATCTACCACCAGCCGTTTTGATAGAAGGGATTGGGACACCACTCCAACGTGACGACCTGATCATCCGCAAGTCACGGAAGAGTAGGTCGCGATGATGACGGCGCTAACGCGAGATCTGCGAACATATGGACACAATAGAACCCACATCATGCTAGCAATTACACTTTGTGAAACCGTGCTTTTATTGCGAAACCCTGCAGCAACATAACGTGGGTAGCCCTGCCCCAGCCGTCCACATTGTTGTTCCGGTATGGCGCCGTGGTTGCGACATGCGTCCTACTCGCGAGATTTCAATTCCACAAATGGAGGCCCGTTATCACGGCCAAACCAACAGTCGAATGCCGTCGGCGCTTAAGCTGTACCACATGGGGACACCCGTGGGCACACAACCAAGAAGAAGGTGGTAGGAACAGCGGGAGCGTCCTCCTTCTGCTCCATATTCAGCCAGAGCCGACATGTAGGTGAGGTAGAAGAGGGCTGCGCGAGTTGGAAGGGGTTCATATTCAAAATTTAACTGCGCGAAAGACGGATACAAGAAAGGACACGGACGAGCGCAGTTAACTGCGCGAAAGACGGATACAAGAAAGGACACGGACGTGCGCAGTTAAATTTTGAAGAGGTAGAACACGTATGTCGTGCTGACAGACGATTTAGCGTACGCGCTCTCGTTGTAACAGGCTTCAAAAATGAGCATCGTGGGCGGCGTGCACTTACCAAAATATCCGCAAGCGAGAGAAACATTTCATAGAAGGCGAAAAAAACTTCCTGTCGGGGTAGGAAGGGATTGTTTGACAAACCATAAACGACTCCTGCGGTGGTGCTCCCGGCAGTCCGAAGGCCGCGCTCCTGCCGCCTGTCCCTCATGTGAACAACTAAAGGCGTGGCATTCAGCCACGTTATCCCAGTCACGGGTGCGGAATAAAATAAGTAATAAATAAATAAATAAATAAATATTTTAATAAATAAATATTCCCAAAATAAACCTAATTAAATAAAAAGTCTCCAAAGAGGAATGTTAATGCCTTTTTAAAATCAAAACAAAGAAAGATGCTAGTCAATAGAAGCATAATCCTAAAGTGGCGTCCTGTTGTTCGGCAATATAGACGACGCAGGAAAAGCCGCCGCGCATACAAAGCGGTGCGCGGGTAAGAAGAACAATTAACGTCAATTTTGAGCAAATGAAATTTGTAGGATCCTTTCACTCGCGCAGTGGGCGTCTTCAATCCAGGATGTCCTGGGCACGCGCAGGCAGCTGCGCCCGAGAGATCAGCTGATAACTGATCCTTCAGGTATCAGCTGGCTAGCTACAGTTGGCCCTCCCACTGCTCTCAGAAAGGTGTTGTGAGATAAGAAAATGTTTAAGGTGTCATAGCGCTCACATACCTGAGGGTAACAAAAATTGATCAATCTTTGTATTTCACCGGAATTTTGAAAAATGAAACCAATCAATACCAAGTTACTAAAATGTTCACATTATAGTTACACTGGCAGAGTCTGAAATCCGCCTCGCTTTCTCTGACAAGCAGTTTGTTTTTTATCTTTGTTATGCACATGTGACATTAACGTTCCATTTTTTTCTATTTTGATAACGTAGCATGTCCCATGGCATCTTTCACAAATGCCCACAAAGGCGACGTCTGGTGCACCTTTAAGACTAATAATTTGTTGATTTTATGTGTTTAATAGTTATACTGCTCAGGGTCATGGGAGATCATAAGCAGGAGGGCACACTACAAAAATGCACAATCCTAAAATAACCACCCGCTCGTCATCATTGTTATCACCCGGTTGGACGGCTATGCCCGTTTAACTCATTCTTGGGATTCGCGGTTTTGAGTACCCCCATCACGAGGTTACATTAACCAGCATCACGTGTAGAATAACTCAGAATAACCTTTACCTGCATAGCTCAGCACCTCACCGTCCTCCACTCTTTGTGCTCTTTGCAGTGAGAAGTGAAACCATCGATCATTTTTCCTTACGTTGCCGCGGTTTTCCTTTGATTGGAAAACATTTCCTAGCCCCTCAACTTCAACGCCTTAACCTTACTATGATTTTGTCTGACCTGCTTTCATTCGGGGCCACATCTCTCAGAATCTGCAGCCATCCCCGAACACATTTCGGCAAACAGAGCCATATCCAATTAACCAGTACAATGATGGCGTTGTTCTCTATTCTTCCAACGAATCTATAATTATTAAAAAGGAGCTTTGTGTGTCTCACGGGTGCGGTACGTCGCGTCGGAAACACACTGTAGAAAAGCCAAGTTTCTCTGTTGATTATAATGATCGCGGGTGAAGCTGAAGAAAAAAATCGCTTCCCGCGTTTGGAATCAAACCCGAGTCCCTGCGCTATGAAGCCGACGTCTATCTGTGTGCGCCATTCCGACCCGATCTAAGCTGTTTGGGTTTCGAGACGGGTGAATGTAAAGGGAGACAGGAAAGCCATGCACCCATCAATGTAATGACGACAATTGGTAAAAGCGGAGTGTTTTTCGTGCGAAATCGAATGGCGAAAGGTCAAAGCAGCTCCAATCAGAAGTCCAAACTGCGTGCGAGTCAAAGTCGAAGCTCAACGATTAAGTCCAAACCGTTTGCGACTAAAAGTCCAAACCCAGGCGATAACCAAAGAATCCCCAACGGCAAAAAAGCTGTGAGTGCAAGTATGGAAGAAACACAACAACATGATGCAGTGGCGCAGCCGTATATCCAAATCAACCAGCACACGTCGTCTGCGCTGTTAACGCGTCGGGTCAGGAAATGACAGCTATGACTGTACGTACAACCTCAACAGAAGTTGTAGAGGAAGTTGCGATTGCCCTGACTACCACGACCAGCAAACACTTCATCACAATACTAACTGACTCGCGAGCGGCATGTCGAAGTTATCAGCGATGGCGTATCTCTACACCAGCACTGACCATTCTGAAAACAATTGCAGAGCTACCTGAGATGGCAATCGTCTGGGTTCCTGGGCATGAATCCGTCGATGGTAATGAGGTGGCTCACACCGCTGTCCGCGCATACATACAGCGGATCATTACCCCAGACGGAATGTTCTTCGCTGACATCAAAACGGGCTCACTTCTCCGGTATCCAGACGTCCTGGAACATTATAAGCTTGGCAGAAGGAAATTCCCACCACCTCATCCTGGGTTAGCCAGAGAAGTTGGTTGGTTGGTAAAAACTTTATTGATCGCCGCAGAGCTTTTCGCTGACCGGGCCTAAGTCACCCGCTTGGGAGCGTCACCGCTGATCCTCTTCGCCCGTTTGGGAGCGTCGAAGTCCTGCCGCTTAACCACCTCACAGGCCTGCTGGACGGCCCAGAGTTGGTCGTCGAGGCTGGGGCTGCGCAAGGCAGCGGACAGCCGCGGCGGGAGGGTTCCGGATATAGCACCGTGCGGATCTTTGGTACAATTCCAGAGCATGTGGGTTGAGGTGGCTCTTTGCGGCAGACTTTACATGTGTTGGCCGTGTAAATTTCCGGATACATTCTGCGATAGTGTGCCGGGCTAGGGTACGTGCGCGTCTGCAGTTGCCTGAGTGCGACCGCCTGTGACCTGTCCAGCTTGTAGCTGGGTGGAGGGACGGTACGTCGGGCCAAGCGGAAGGCCTTGGTGATTTCGTTGTAGGTCGTCATTCGATCTTGGTGCTGAACCGCGGACGGTCGCCGCTGGAGCGGTTTGTTAGCTCGCGCGCCCTGGCGTGTGCCGTCTCGTTGCCATTACGATAGTTCTCGGAGACTACCCCCATGTGTGCGGGGAACCACTGGAGTCGGGTTTGTGGTTCTAGTTGTCCGTGTACTTGGCGTCGGCTTAGGATTCGGGCCGCTCTCGGCGATATCCGACCTTTGGCGAAGTTCCTAATCCCTTGTCTGGAGTCGCATAGGACCGTTTTGCATGCCGGGTCCGTGAGGGTGAGGGCCACTGCTATTTCCTCCGTTTCTTCTGCGTGTTCGCATGCCACGCTTGCTGATATCTTTGTCGCCCCGTCTGAATCGACGACCGTCACGGCAAATCGGGAACCTCTCTCGTACTCGGCGGCGTCTACAAATCGCGTACCCAGATCGTTGCCGTGGGCGTTCAGGAGAGCGTTGATTCGGGCCTGTCTTCTGCCTCGGTTGTACTCAGGATGAACGTTTGTGGGGATCGGATCGACTCTAAGTGTCTCCGGATGGTGTCTGGGACGGTGACTTTATGTCCTTGCTGTTTGTGGTATCCGATGCCGAGGGTCTCGAGGATGGGCGGCCAGCGTTCGTGTCGGACAACCGCTCCAGTTTCCAGGTACGCTGTGCCTCTGCGATTTCCTTCAGTGTGGTGTGGATGCCCAGCTGGAACAGGCGGTCCGTCCTGGTGGATTCCGGCAGGCCCAAGGCGATCTTGTAAACCCTGCGTATGAGGACGTTGATCTTGTCTTCTTCTTGCCTGTACCAGTTATGAAATGCCGCGACATAAGCGATGTGGCAGACGACGAACGAGTGTATGAGCCGCGTGAGATTTTCCTCCCTCATTCCGCCCCTTCTGTTGGTGATCCTCTTGATGAGTCTCGTGGCGTTGGACGTCTTATGCATTAGTCTGGTGATGGTTCCTCCGTTGTGGCCCGTGGCGTCGATTATCATGCCGAGGACTCTGATTTTCGGGAATGTAGGGATGACTGCACCGTAGCTCGTGCGTAGACTGATTTCCTCATATTGTCTTTGGGCTTTGAGTTTGCCGCGTTGTGTCGGGCGGAAGAGCAGGAGAGAGCATCGCAGGCCCGTGCCTTGTAGATGGGTTTCTATTGCGTCAATGCAGACTGCACTGTCGACATCGATGTCACCATCGCTGCCTCTGCACACCCAGAGAGTAATTTCGTCAGCGTATATAGTGTGCCGGACGTCTTCGATGTCTTGCAGCTCCTCTGCACCCCGATCATGACCAGGTTGAAGAGTGTGGGCGAGATGACAGAGCCCTGCGGGGTGCCGGCGCTGCCCAACGTTTGCTCTTCGAGTTGGAGATCTCCTGCCACTAGTCCGGCGCGTCTGTCCGTCAGAAAGTCTTTCACATAGTTGTAAGTGCGGAGGCCGAGGTTTTGTTGCGAAATTTGTCTCAGGATCGCCGAGTGCAGCCACCACTATTTGATGATTGCAGACGAGTTTCGATCCCCACAGCACCCTCCTGCATCCTATCTGCCCCACTCAGTATCCCTTCCTTTGCAATTTCTGTCCAACACCCGGCACCCTGTACCACCAGGTATGGGAGTTCCAACAAATTTCAAACCTACCCCCTATCCCCTTCCCATCTTTTGAGCAGTCGGATGGCTTGTCTAATCGATCCGGACATTGGACACCAACAAGAACTGTAAAGAAGGCCTGGACGGCAAGTCGCAGCCTGGGTATCCGGAATAAAGATGCCCTCCACCGGGCGAGTGCCCTACCCTCAGCACTTACGTTAAATAAATATTTATGTTTTCTCTCCTCACGGCAAAGCTTCGCGTTCAACCATCGTCGTCGTTAGTCGGAGGGGCGCATGGTTTTTTATATTATTATGAGAGTTTCTGTCCTTTAACTACACAAAATTATCCGACAATATTACGAGGTGGGCGTATTAGCCCTAAAGGCTGAGCCCTTTTGACCAATCCCCCAAGTGTGTATGTTCTTGCTGTCATCATCATATTCACTTCTACACTATGCTGATCTTGCACCATAAATGCAGACATGATTAGGACCTTTGCGTACGTGGTCGCGGTTGCATTGGCGATTTTCTTCAGTTCTTACGCCCCGCTTTGTACATTTTGTCCGGACGAGCCAGCCGACGAAGCAGAAGACTACGCCGCGGCATCACCTCTGCCGACGATATCCAAGCGTCACTCATGTAGGTATTTCTCTTGTGTTGTCCCGTTTTAAGTGCTAAACACACTCCAGGTATACGTGCAACGTGCACAAAATATGAATGTGCCCTAGTTGCCTATGAGTGTTGCCGAAATTATACTTCTTTGCTACTGACCATAATGACGCGGTTTCGATTCCAGCTGCGGCGGCTGATTTTTAGATGGAGACGAAAAGCGAAAACACCGTATGTCGAGGTTTCGGTGCACGCTAAAGGTACACATACGATCATAATTATTCAGAGTCCTCCCATACGGCGCGCCCCATAGCCCAGGTGTACCCGCGGCACGTCAAAATTCGAATTTTTTTTTTACTTTCTCTCGTAGAAACCATTTGTAATGGCGACGAAACAACCGCCAATGTGCAGTTCGCTCCGGCCCACGTCCAATAAAATGACCTTGTTTTGTTGCATGTTACGTATAAGAATGGCTTCTGTAAAAAGAACTAAAGCACCAGTCAATACCAGTGGTGTACCGTGGAACAAATGAGTCGTTTCTATCTGCCATTCCTTTAAATATTGATTGATTGATTGATTGATTGATTGATTGATTGATTGATTGATTGATTGATTGATTGATTGATTGATTGATTGATTGATTGATTGATTGATTGATTGATTGATTGTAGGGTTTAACGCGCCGACGCAACGCAGGCGATGAGGCGCGCCGTAGTGGAGGGCTCCGGATAAATTTTGACCACCTGGGGATCTTTAACGTGCCCCGAAATCTTGTACACACGGGCGTTTTTGCTTTTTGCCTCCATCAGAAAAGCGGCCGCCGTGGCCGGAAACCGAACCCGCGACCTCGTGCTGAGCAGCAGAACGTCTTAGCCACTGAGCCACCGCGGCGGGCCCTTTAAATATTATGTTTGTAAAACATGACAATTCGCTTGCCTTGCGTGGACTGTGTAATCATTGCAATGATGCTAACGAAATCATTTTTTCCAAGACACGATTTTGTAAGTTATCGTCTAACACAGCCTGAACGCTTCGAATAACAGAGCAAAGAAAGCGCCTATTGTAACTAGTTTATTTTCGGACGCCTAGCAAACAAAACTAGGACATTTAAATGATCTCTTCCTTGCGACTTCAAACAACGTAGCGGTTCGACGGAGTAAAATGCACAAAAATATGCACCTGCACACATCAAAGCCGCTGTCTGGTATTTCCAGTAATGTTTGAACAAAGAAACCCTGAATGGCTCCAAGCCACGGTAAGCGACTAAATATATAAAACATTCCTCTACACTCTTGTTTGCACCACCTCCAATATGTCTACACGATTTACCAAGCATTACGTCTTTCTTTGGTGGAGAAGAGACATCCTTTGGTTCCAAGAACGGTGAGTTTCATCTCACCCCGAACAAGCATGTGGAGCAAAAAAGAGAGGCAATACCAAAATCAGTGCGATCGCAAAACGCAAAACACATAATACGGTATTTAAGCTACCAAGGGGCTGTATGAGACGGTGGTTCAATGTTTCCATTTCATAAGTGCAGAGGCGCTCACGTGCAGTAGGGAGATTTCAACCTTGGCCAAATGCGCCAGTAATGTTCAAAGTTAGCGTAATTTCCTATTTTGTGCCGTCATCGTACAAAGGCGCCGGTAAAGTAGGTCTGGTGTGGGCTGGCTGATTGTTTCGTTTGTAATCCTGTTTCGTTTTTATGTTGTTTTTTCTTGACCTTGTAGTCTTTGATTTTACCTTTGAAATTTAACTTACAATTCTAAATTAACATACCTACTCGCATTCAAAACTTGAATCGCATAACTTACTGGACGTCCGTGATCACTCGCTTATTCGCAGCAATCTACAAGAACGTCTTCATGTCATTCCTCCAGTACGGCTTCGATGCCGTCGATGGATTGGACGAGCACTTCTTCGGCGGCTTCAGCCAGTGGCTGCTGCAGGCCGTGCGTGAGTCCCTTCCAATCACCGTTCCACTGCTCCTCAGCGTTACACTGAACAGCCGTGCGTGGAAAAAATTAACCCAGAACTGGAGAGGGCTGTGCCAGATGCGCCTGGCCCTCTTCATCACCAGAAATTGTCCACGGTTAACAACCAAGGCGCATGGAAGAGGAGTTTCGCCGGAGACAAACCAGCGAGTCGGGGAGAAAGCTGGAGCGTTAGCGAACAACGCAGACGGTGCTCCTGAATCCCCAGCCTGAACACTTGTCGTCTACCTGCGTTCGTCACTAGTTTAAACGACAGAAAACGAAGCTGCAGAATCTGGGCCCAGAGGTGAAACGTCTATTCACGCGGATTCGTAACCTTTAAATTTGCAATTTATCAACAGTGTACATTAATATATAATATTGATTAAACTCTTCGCAGTTTCATGGTCCGGTGGTGCTGCCAGTTTATGTAGGTGTCCTTCCAGTCATTCTACAGACGCCGCCCCGTTGCCGTTCGCTCTGGAACTGCCCCGGGCATTCGCGGGTCCTCTTTGGAGGGATTGTCTGGCGCAAGGGCATCAAAGGCCAAAAGCGCCCTGGCTAGTATTCGATAAAAATGGATGGACAAGAGGGGTAAACAAAATGCAAAAATTGCATTGGCGCAGAGGACCACCTTGAGACGATGGACATGTATGAGGAGAGTTAAGAGGCATGCAGTTAACTAATGGTGTACAGGGACATGGTAAATAAAGACGCTACATGCAAGGGCGGGGGGGGGGGGTAAACTCGAGGCGATCGAGGGCACGACAAGCGCTTGTCCTGTCCTCTCCTCGTTTGTTATTGCACTCATTTTCTGTGTGATTATGAAATAACGCCAAAATTTTTTCCCATCTGAAGACCACAAAAGTAGCCGGGTGCTACTAGTTAGAACGCACTTCCTTCAGAAAATCGACGTCGTGCAGGTATAAAATTCTGTTGAAAATAAATGCTGGATTGTCACAATACAAACGTTGCGGCGTGTCTTGCGATATGATTGCTCTACCCTTCAGGAGATGTTGCCTCATTTCTGGATCCATCAACCAGCACTCGAAAGCTGCTCGCGACATGTGGTGCAGTTCGGTGGCTCACCACCAGTCAGGAGGTGTATGCATGT
The DNA here is from genome assembly GCA_013339765.2 of Haemaphysalis longicornis. NCBI lineage: Eukaryota > Metazoa > Arthropoda > Arachnida > Ixodida > Ixodidae > Haemaphysalis > Haemaphysalis longicornis. The sequence goes on along the minus strand of CM023457.1, from coordinate 95,380,518 downwards.
GCCATGTGTATGGCCTATTCCCAGCCTACCCCGCAAGACCTCGAAGGTCATGTTTCTCTCCCTCGTGGTTGTTAAGCCAATTACAGGTCGTATTAGGGGAGTTTACTGTTCTGTTCCCCTTCCCATTCTTTTTGCGAGAACTCTTAGAGAATGTGCATTACTGTAAGTTTTAACTTTGGTGAGGTAGTTGAAGAACGTTAACATTATACGTCTAGTGAACAACGTTAACATTATAAACGTAGTATAGCGTTTTCCGGAGCTGTAATCTGGAATCTTCTGCCTTTTGATATTAAAACTAACGCGAATTTTACGAGAAGTGTAAAAGAGTTCTTTTGTGATGGAAAGCATGTATCACCATTGTAGCCAAGCGGCATTTCTTTACCATGTTTTCTCCTCTTGATGTGTGTATTCTGATTTTCCACTGAAATGTTTATGACCCGCGTACAATTTCAGAAGCCTTTACTGCATGGGCCCGGGTACTAGCCAGTTGGCTAAGGGCCCAGATGGTAAAAGTGTATTGCACTCAAAGAATTAAATAAACTTTCTTTCCATCTTTCTTTCTTTTTTTCCTTTCTTTCTTTCATTCTTCTTTCTTTCTATACGCTGCTCTGGCGATAGTGTGGTCGGCTCCCTGGTTGCCAGCTATGCCACAGAGGCCAGGAACCCAACACGCTATATTTTCTAGATCGAGTTGGTGTGCTCTGTAGAGAGTCTCAAGAAGGGCAGCAAAGATTGGCATGTTGCTGACCTTTCCTGTTGACAGGGTCACGACAACACTGAGTGAGTCAGGCCTAGCAAAAATTTCAATAGAAATTTGTATTGGTCCCATAGAAATAGTGTATTGGTTCTATAGGTCAAACTTTTGGTTCTATGTGAGTATCTATAGGACCAATAAAAATATATATTGGTCTGATGGGGTCACAAATACTGGTTCAATAGATCAATAGGTATTGATTGTATCAGCCTAACCGATCTATTGGCCAAATACATTGTCCGTTGCTATTGGTTTGCAGGTACTGATAAAAAGTAGAGTTGTAAGCCGTTTGAGCACAACTGGGTGTTTTGTTGTCAATTGTAGTTGTGATTATAATCTTCATTTCCAGTTGCAGGTCCAATAGATGCGTATTTGTAAGGCTTGTTTAAAAATTCATCGTTTTCTCGAAAATTTACAAGAGTGTGTGAAGTCATTTTTAAGCCGCCGCGGTGTCTAAGGCGGTGTGCTGCTGAGCCCAAGGAAGGGGGTGCGATCCCGGCCGCAGCGGCTGATTTCCAGACGGAGGCGAAAGGTAAAACCGCCTGTGTGTCGATTTCGCGGTTGCGGCGCACGTTACACACCCCCAGTAAAGATTGTGATGTTCGTTTCCCCGGAGTCCGGTGCCGATCAGGAACCCAATCGCCCGGGCTCCGGTTGATTTGACAGGAGGCTCTCAGGGCGATGGTGGTGAAGTTCTCGGAGAGGGTGGCCGAATTGACGAACTCGAGGCCACAGTTGCGGTAGTAATGAATACTTACCTCTAGCACCCATATACATGCCCCGCACATGTTTTAGAGTGGGTGCTCCGGAAGGCTTACCCCTGTATCAGGGACAATAATTACGACTGCGGTTTGAGGAAAGGGGGACAGAGTGTGGTGACAGCGGTGCAGCAATAGATACTGGTAAAGAAAAAGGGGAAAACTCAACCACCCTTCTGTCTAACAACAACGATAGGGAACACGAAGATCCCTCGGATCTTAAATCAATCCAAAACTACGAAAAATCAGTTAAAAATCTCAGTCGAAATCTCATCGAAATCAAATCAAAACCAATCGACAACTAAACGAAACCGAGACGGAACAACTAAACCGAAACCTTGACAGAATTCAGATTGGCCCATTCACATATAATTCCTTAATTTAAGTAAAATGCCACTAGACACCCAGTGTATTTCAGGTTTTTAGAAACGGACACATTAGAACAATAAAGAGAGAAAAAAAAGTAGTCTAGACAGCCCTAGTTCGGGCGATCGTGCCACAGTATGTCCATTGGGTTATGGCCGTCCGTAGCTTTACCAGAGTCCGGAACTCGAAGGCCTTGCCAGGAGTTCTTTCATCGACTTGACATCTACAGTATGACCCGGGTTCAGCCAGTGCTCCCCAGAAGCGATCTCCCGCCTCGCAAAGGAACTACGCCCCCCCCCTCCCCACCAACACACACACCTCGTCACTAATTTTTCGGCGCGTGTAATTTTTAGACGGCGGCGTGGACGACAGCGCCGGCCTTACTTCATTCGCCGCCCTGTGCGAATGCTGCCAAGGCCCGCCCATCAAACTCATTTTAGGGCAAAGCTCCTTATAGGTAAACTCCGGCAGATCATCTTCGACTACAGAAGGATATAAAATGATGATGATTGCTAGTCGTATCCCCTTTTGTAGTAGGGTGATGACGTGTGATCTTACCAAAAAGAACGAATATACCTTTGTTTTTACAAGCGCTGCTCTTAAGGCACGCATGAAAAACTTCTTACGCACAAAATACTTAATTTCTCTGTTACAGGTGGTAGCTGTCCTAGGCAATATTCCCCTCTCTGCTTTTCGCCCACCAGCACTTCATTCTTCTTTTCGTCACCTCGACAACCTTGAAGTTAACTCCCGCTGTGCTGTATACCCTTAAATCATGGGGCTTCTGGAAGCCGAACATTGCCGCAAACCATGCGTTGGGTTTGTTTATTTATGTTTTGTTTTTGCCGACCGGCTGCGCCGGGCTGTGTTATCTGTGTTATCCGGGGCCAACTGAAGCGCGTGTTCTATTCTTTATGCCGCACGTGTTATCTCTTTCTATAAGGAGTGCTTCGAACTAACGTCACCAACCTAGAATAATCTTCAATAATCTACAGTGATCTGGATGCAATTCGACGGTTCGAGAAACGCTCGCGTCGAGAGATAAGCGCCCGCAGGGCAAACGCTGGGGCATTCGACCCGCCGACGCCCGCCTGCGCACGTCACTTGATTGAGTGCTGCTTCGCCGCCTGTGCATTCTTTGAGTTGTTAGGGGAGCACAAGTTCTCTCCATTAAACTTGTTTTCCTTGAAGACGTCGTCTTTGGCTTCGTGACAATATTTCCCTCGTGTAGATTAGGATGAATACCCTCGCATTCTAACACTATGTGCCGCATAGTTTCTGCTTCTTTTCAGCAGACGCCGCATAGCCCCATCAATTCACGTATACTTCCCCACAAAGCTATTAGTTGCAAGCAACCTGCTCTAGCCTCAAAAACAAAGCACACGCCCTTGGAATTATCCTAGAAATTTCCTTTCTGGTGTCCAATTTCTCAGCCCAGTACATCTCTAACGAGGTTTTACCTTCCATTTTTTTTTCTCCATTTATTCCTTTCTATCTGCCTTGCCTCTGTTTGGTTATATTGGCTGTTTTGGATTTTCCACTGATCTTTCCGTATTTCATCGTTAGCCTTCTAGTCTTCCTTAGCCACTGCGTGTCCACGCTTTTTAAAGGAGCCATTAGAGAAAAGCACAAGTTGGTTCTTCAAAAGATTGCCTCGTTAGAATCATGCTGACCCACTTTTAACGCAAACTTCGCTCAAACAAGCTACATATAGGAAAAAAGAATGGCCATGCGACTTACTAGCTCATTTCCCGCAACAGAACCTACGATGTCATAGTAGACAGCTCTGCGATTGCCGGAGGGCGGCAAAAGCAAACGTAAATTAGGCAGAGCTCATAAGCTTGCCGGACGAGCTATTTGCGCTTAAATTTAGGGCACATTCTTTTTAAAGCCCTAAGAATGGTGGGACAAACAGTGGAAGTTACGAAGCGCACGTAACATGGAAGTCCGTGATGCGTATGCTGCTGTTGGTACTAGCGCGCACTATGCTTGGTTTAGCTGCATATGACTGCGGGGTTTGTGGTTGTTTCAGACGACACTGGCCGATTGAAGCAAGCGACGATGTCTTACGTGACTGTATTTGTCAAGCGAGCACCATGTTTCACGAAACGATTGTCTCCATGAACAAAACAACGAGACGGACAGCCCCATGTTCATCCGCTGGACTAACACTCTAGTCTGTGCAAGTTTCATTCATGTAATTAAATAGGAAGTATCAACTGCAAATAACAAACAAACATGTTTTGTTTCGTACATTCCTTGGACTGCGTCCCGGTAAAAGCCTGTTGTCGCTTACGTTGAGACTCGGCACGACAGCTTTGCTGGTCATCCCTCTTCACAGCGTAGCCGGGCAGTGATTTTTTTCTTTACAATTACCTTTTCCTGATTTATTCTTTTTTCAGTTTTATTCACGCGGATGTCTAATCGCAAAAAAATGGTGTTTGACAGTTTACTCACGCGAGCTGTGTATTTCGATGGCCGAAGCCTCCAACGCATATTGCGAATCAATTGCGCCAAACCTGCTCAAGTAATGCTGTAGACCGTACGCAATTTGTCACGATAGATCAGGTTAGTTTAGCGTACTAGGAAAATATGCCTTTTTCTCGTACAGATGCCGTCAAAAACAACTGTAACGCGGTGTCGTAAATTTACAGGAATTTCGTCTTCCTGAAACTACCGGGCTGTATTCGTGTGCGTTTAATAGAAAAAGCTTCCTGTAAACCAGTAACGGCAATCATAAACCCAATAAGGCAAATATTTTGCTATATTCACAAATTCTTGTTCTAATTACTTATGACGGCCGCTGTACTTCAAAGGATTACTGCCGCGAAATTGCTGTTAAGTTTTTTTATCGCTGCCACGGGCGCCTATCAACCCAATCTTAACAGAATTGCAGATCAGGCGGTCGCTCGCAGCGTAAATAGATGTTTACAGCCTGTTTATTCGTGTAAGTTTCGGTTTAGAATAAACGAACACCACGGCGGCAGCCATGACAGGAGGGCGCTCTTGACGTCACCGTTCTCGTCGCACCACGGGAGGCCTGAACGTGCGCAAGCGTCCGCACCGCCCCAATAATAAATGTTGGGCCGTCCGTGGTCGCACGCGCCTGGGCTGGATTATGTCAGTCACACAAACTGCGCCTCCATGCACAATACGGAGCAGAGCGCACCAACAGCAGCCATTGCCTAGGCATACGTCACGGGAGCACCTGACATCGGCAGTATAGGGCGAGGCACTCAACGCGTCATGCTGATGCCGATGGAGAAACAGTATCAGCTTCTCTGCTTTCTCGTTCGCGCAAAGATTAAAATTGATTTAAAATATGTTCCCCTGAGAGGTAACAGTTAAAATTGTTCATTCATTCCATTCATACCAAAGTCACGCAGACATGGAAGAATTAAAAAAAACATAAAAAAGGCAAATAGGGGCCTAACCACAAAAGTGGCCGCAAAAATGCCAGTGAATAATAACAGAATGGTAATGAGTGATTGAATAGGAAAAGAAGCTACTGTGCTTACAAGGAGGATTACCCGGCCCCACACCTGAGCGGTGATAAGTTTGGAAAAACGATTAAAGCAGATTAGGCTGCCTACCATGGTCCGGGCTGCTAGCCATCCGAGATGCGCATCTGTCAAACCAATTTCATGGGCAGCCCTCCTTGTGCCAGCACACACGAGCCCGCGCGCACCGAAAGTGAGCCCCGAGACATTGACGGCTTGGGACCAAGCACCGGGGTTAATGATGCGTACTTGGTTCTCTTTCAGGCATTCACGCGCTCGAGGGAACCGATGGTCGCGTCACAAGCTACCGCCACATCAATCACGTGGATCCGTTCCGGCAGCTCGAGAACGATGTCTGGCCGAAGCCTCACACCGTCCCGATCCGTGATGAGGCGTTCACTGGTGACGTCCGCGCCGGGGTGATGCTTCCGAAGCTTTTCAACCACCTGCGACTCAGTGAAGTTATGACGTGAGCAGCGCGGCGCCTGAACGAAGGTGCACTCTTGTAGGATGTGGAAGGCCGTCTCCTCTTTGGTGCCGCAGCGCCTACAGAGGCGCGAGCGAGGATGCGAGGCATGTCTGTTGGAGAGTGTACGAGTTGGGAACAGGTTGGTGCGAAGGCGAAGAGACTTAATGAAATTCTTGTCCCCGATGTACCCTGCACCGGGCCGGAGCCACCTGTTCCCCACCCCGTCCCTCTCAAATAAAAAAAGACTGGCGTTTTCGTATCGGGCCTTCCAAGACATCCAGTGCACCTGTCGTGCCTCGTTCAGGGCCCTGTGAAGCTCGTCCGCATCCGTGAATCCCAGAGGCACCCCCAGGCTTTCGCTCAGGGACACCCGGGTCTCGAGGAGCGGACCGTCGAGGATAACATCCACAATTGGTGAGCCAAGGCGCTGGAGCCTAGCGAATGCCTTGAGCTGGCATTCCGCTGCAACCCTTGATAGCTCCAGCACCCCAAAGCCGCCTGCTCGATGTGGAAGGTGAATAATGATGTCGGGGAAACTGTGCGGCAAATGTAGTGCTTTCTTCACAATCTGTCGAGTCTCGAGGTCTATTTTTTTGGCTACCTGTTTAACTGCAAGAGAAGTGGAGGCCGAATAGAGAAATTTAGGGATCAACATGCAATGAACCCTTTGAGTGGGTTTTAGATGGGTCTCAGTAATTAAATCCAATTGCTGCCGAATGAGATCCACTGAGACCCGAGGTGGTTTGTTTACAAAGAACTCTACGCTCAAGTACTTAATCGGTACATTCCGGGCAAGAGGAGCCACTACTTCATCACCGAGATGAAGCTTCGGGATGCTGTAGTTGAACCATGTCGCCCGGTGGGAATCGTCGATCCAACCAAAATAGATGTTTTTTTTTCTTATTTAAAGCCAATCCATGATTTTGAAAATGCTTTTCGGTGGTTCTCAGGTTCTCTTGCAGTTCCTCGAGACTCGACCCCACTAGAATTATGTCTTCGGCATAAGCTAGGGCTGACCCAGTCTTGCCTAGTAAAAAGACCGACGAGTTCAGGGTGTGCAGAAGGGGATCCAGACAGAGGTGAAAAAGAAACGGAGACAGGGCGTCACCCTGATTAATCACCCTCTGCACATAAACCCTGACCCTGTCGGACACACCACGATAAGAAAACGTGATAGTCTGAATCGAGTACATGTCTCGCACCGTTGATACGTAGGCACCATGTCCCGTAGGCACCATGATACGTAGGCACCATGTCTCTAGAGAAGTAAGGAGCGCATGGTGACTCGCGGAGTCAAAGGCCTTCTTCAAATCTTCAAATCTCATGAAGCAACAAAAAAGAGCGGTTGTGCCGCTTAGCATCTCTAATCAGACGCTGCAGGAGAATTATATTGGATGTGGCGGCCCTGTCTAGGGAAAATCCACCCTGCAGCTCGTGGAAGGTGTGGTCCTCGTGCAGCCGTCCCAGGAGTAACTAAGAATAAGTACGGATAAGGATGGAGGATATTGTGATAGCCTGAAGCTCGTACGCCGATGCTGCTTCAGCGTGTTTCGGAATAAAAACCATGCGGGAGCTGCGGAGCTCGTCTGAGAGGGAGACAAAGGACAGCCAGTTGTTAAACACATGGACTAAGACCTCTGCCGGTATCTTCCGCAGCTCCCGCACAGTGAGGCCGTCAGGACCCGGTGCCGTCTGTGTCTGTAGACACTGTAGAACCAACGCAACCTCCGCCTCACCAAACCGAGGAGCGTCCTTCCTGAGGGAGCCCTACCGCACACCCACACACCGCACCGTAGGGGAAGGGTCCGTCAGGATGGGGTCGAACACCTCGTAGATGCTCTCCAGAGATATCGGCCCCGAACCGCCGGACCCCGCCAAACGTTCTCCCAGGAGCCCCTTTGGCCCTATTGA
>CM023457.1:95314048-95372660 GCA_013339765.2 Haemaphysalis longicornis | reverse complement strand
CTTAATTTTATTTTCTAAGTCTTTCTCGTTTGTCTCTTGCTCTAATAACCCTATTTTTTTTCGCGCTCTGGTGAGTTTTTATCTTCTTGGCGTCTATCTCTATTATATATATAATATATATATTAATATATATATATAGATATATATATATATATATATAATATATATATAAATATATATATTAACATGGAATCAACATGGGGAATGGCGAGGATGTAGCGGTGAAAATGGAGTCCACTAAGGCGAGGTATCCACAGCTTTTGTACGAAAGTAAACTGTACAAGATCCTGCAAGTCCACGAAGGGATTCCCCACATAAGATGGTTTGGTACTGAACGAGATTACAACGTCCTTGTGATGGACCTCCTTGGCCCTAGCCTGAAAGATTTGTTCAACTTCTGCTCCGGGCGCTTCACCATGAAGACAGTGTTAATGCTGTTCGATCAGATGATTAGCCACATTGAGTATGTCCACAATAAAAATTTCATCCACAGAGACATCAAGCCTGATAACTTCCTCATGGGAATTGGTGGTCACTGCAACAAGCTGTTCCTGATTGACTTTGTGCTGGCCAAGAGGTACCGGGATAACCGCAACAAGCAGCACATCCCGTACCGGGAAGACAAGAACCTCACTGGTGCGGCACGGTACGCCTCCATCAATGCACACCTGGGCATCGAGCAGAGCCGGCGGAATGACATGGAGTCCATGGGCTACGTGTTGATGTACTTCAAACGGGGCAGCCTGCCCTGGCAGGGTCTCAAGGCGGCCACCAAGAAGCAGAAGTACGAGAAGATAAGCGAGAAGAAGATGTCCACGCCTGTCGAAGTACTCTGCAAGGGCGTCCCGGCCGAGTTCACCATGTACCTGAACTACTGGCGCGGCCTGCGCTTCGAGGAGATGCCCGATTACAAGTACCTGCGCCAGATCTTCCGCATCCTCTTCCGCACCCTGAACCACCAGTACGACTACGTCTTCCACTGGACCATGCTCAAGCAGAAGGCGGCAGCCTCGGCTGCTGCATCGGGCGCAATGGCCGGCCAGCCAGGGGGCCGCACAACCATGGCACATGCCCACTTTGGGGGATTGCGCCCTTTGCAAGTCGAGTGTCTGGCCAGCTCATTTCTCGGCTAGATCATTTCTCTAATAAGCTCCAAGCGGCAATATATATAGAATAAGGGTTGGCAGTCAAGAAAACCTCGGAAAGCATATGGGGGAATGCGGTAAGTCATAGAAACAGATGAAGAATTTTTTGCAGTCAGAAAGAAAGTGGTGAATAATGGCCGCCAGGTGGAATTCGAACCCACGACCTCCGTAATACAGGTCTGGTGCGATGACCACTACGCTACCGGCGGGGCTGTTTCCCCACCACTTTCTCGGGTATTTATGTTAAGGTATTTTTAATTCCTGCACTTGGGGGTGGTAGCCAGCGCTACTCGGACTGCTGGGGGTGAAGGGGACCTTCTTTTTAACCCCCGGGTCGTGACTCGAGTGTCTACGACATTTCGAGAGTGGTCGACCAGTGTTGAACCCTCTTATCCTTCCTATGGCACCAAGACTGCCAGAACAGAGGCCCTCGCTATGCATGTAGCGAATCAGAAATGGGAAATGAGGGGTTGGGTTAATTAAGACGGAATAAGGGTTGGCAGTCAAGAAAACGTCGAAAAGCAAAGGGGGGAATGCGGTAGGGCATAGAAACGGACTCACTTCTCCGCAGGGTGTCGAACCTTAATCGAACCGAACCAAAAACCGGAACTGAACCAGTATTTCTGCCGGAACTGAACCCGAACCCGAACCGTTATTTTTTAGCATGCTGAACCTAAACTGCAAATGAACCGAAAAAAGAAATAAGGTTTCCGGTTCATGCCGGAACGGTTCGACACTCCGTTGTTCATATTGCACAGTCAAAGCAATTCAGGCCTTTTTTTTCTTTCAGGTACCATCAACTTCGAACCCGCTTACGCACTTTCCCCTCCAGAGAATTGAACACTATCACGCTCTATGCAACAACAGAGGAAATGAATGAGCACCAATGTAGCCATGGTATATTGCTGCAGGAAGCGCGAGCGTAGTGGACCTGACCAAACGAAATGTCAATCTCGGCAGCTTGCAAGGGATACAAAACGACTTTGCCCTTCCCTAGCTGCTACTTTATTGGAGCAATCAGGCTGCAGGAGTGCTCCACTGCGCAACAGCGAAAGCCCACATCCGATGTGTGCAACTTTTTTGCATTTAATAATTTGTTTAAAAGGTCCATCACCTGCAAATTGTTATTACTTGACAAGTGTGACCACAGGAGCTGCTCAGTGGCTAAGCTGTTTGCTGCTGACCACAAGCTGTCTCGATCTCCCTTCCCCACGACCGTTTTTCTGAAGTAGGTGGAAATGGAGAACGTCCGTGTATCGAGAGTTTGATCCACGTTTAATAACACCAGCAGGTTAAAATAAGTCTGCCGGCCTGCAACGTAAGCTGCGCCTCGGAGCAGAGATATAGCGCGGGGCTTCAAATGCGCCAGTTTTTTTTGTGTTTACACGGAAAACAACAAAACAGAAAAGGCGAAATCACGTTGTTTTAAAATATTACGCAAAACGTAAGTAAAACCGTATAAGTAATAAAAAGCACAAAAATGTGGATATTCTTCTATATTTTGTTTGCCCTGCCTTTCACAACCGAACGTGTCATCAGCGCGAAGGAAGTGAGTTCCGTGGTCAGTTTTTGAGGACAGTACAGTGGACAAGTTGTGTTTTACAGATACAAATAACAACAGATATGTCAGGGAAAACTGTTAAGGTGCGCACTTATGCCTTGGCAAGAAACGGAAGCCCTCGACCTTGTATTGAAGCAGAAAGAGTAATAAAGCAGATGACACGTCCAGAAAGGCAGGCCGGTACCTTACACTGTCCCATTCGCCCAGCGATCATCTTTTCTGCTTGTTCTGCCGTTTTGTGTCTTTCAGATCTGCTTTTTTCGAAGGTGCACTAGTACTGAGTGCCCAACTCGCTACATTACTTCTACTGCTACTCGTTCCGGAGGGGAGAGTACTGCTGTGGACGAATTAAAGCGTCTACCCAAAACAGTCGCATCTCATGCTCCGCGCATAAAATTTCCCTCTAATTTTGTAACAGCATAATCTGTTATAAGATCCCTCAATGTAGCACACGGAATGATGGCTGGGGTCAGGCGGTACGATGACACACTGATTGTTATGCACACATCTGGTATAGCTATCGCAAAAGGAATTGCAGTGGTCAGAGCAATAATGCAGTGACTGAGCGTTACGTAAACCTTACTTTCTAACTAAAGTGTGGCTAACAGATTTGAGAAGGTGTTAGCGAGCGACGTGTATCGCTTAGGCTTACGGCTCCGTCTGCCGTTTACAAGGAGCCGTGGTATGAATTAGCTCTCGTTACTTATGATATTCAGAACCACAAAGGAGTCTGTAGAGCACCTAAAGCTTCTGCCGTGTTCTGAGTCCGCATATTTTGTAAGCCATTCCACAATGCTACCTGTCATAGCGAAAGTTCGACCAACCTTGTGAGGTCAGTATAGGCATCCGAAGGAGCTGGCCGGCTTCTTTAGCGAGGCAAGCAAAAGATTTCTAGAGGCAGTGTACCGATTTTTTAAAACAAAAGCTAAACGTGCTGTTCGGATTGTTGAACGGGGAATGGACATAGGGGCGATACAAAGGCTATACTCTGGCATGAGTGCAAAATAAACAGGTGACATGGGGTTCCGATCAATATCCACAGCCAGCATGTTGGTAGGTCTGCTACGAGAATGCTCTTTGAGCCTGTTCGTTCAAATTTGCGGCCACTGCTACTGACGACGATGTGAGGCGGACCGTGGTCGAAGGAGAACTCGGTGCTATAGAAAGTAAAGACGTCAGGGGCTGCAAGAGGACAACCTTTAGCCCCTCAGGCCTCTATCACACGAAACGCCACGGCAGCATCTAATCAGAAAATTCTCCCATTCTAACAATAAATCCGGCGAATAAATACCAACCTACGTTGAACTCTGTACTCGCCACTTCATAAAATTCCGGATGCTTTTTAAACAATATTATACAAATGTTACAATACCCACTACGTTAGTGCTACAATCACAATAAAAAGCCACGGTTAGCTACGAGTACTGCGCCACGAGATCCCATGCAGTTAAAACCGTTTTAGTAGCACTGATACTTTTGGCACAAATAAAAAATAAAATATTTGTTTATATCCAATTATTCAGGCGTACTTAGGAGCTTCAGGCTCATTTTTACAGCGAACGAAGTAATAAAAAAATTGTGCGCCACACAGAGGTTATAGTGAGCTTCGCCGTGACATTCTTATTACGGGGAGACAGCCTTACGGGAACACGAGTGCGCATGGATGGACGACTACTGCAATGTAGTCACCGTTATTTTTCATGCGCAAGGTCAGTACCCTTTGCATTCCACGTTGTTAAATGAGGAACAGTAAAATGTGGAACGTAGAGGTCGGACGATCTCTCTATTTTCGCGCTTCCATGCCCAGGAGCCTTGCTTGATCATTCTGTGCTTTACGTTTGGTATTATGTGGTGACGTCAATGTAAACCCGGTGTTCAACGAGGAAATACTGCGATTGGTAAAGTAAACTAATGAGCGCTGCATCAGAATAGAGAATACCCAACCGAACTTTTCAAAGGGAATCAACGCTCATTAAAGCCGCCTATGAATCGGCAGTTGCTTTTGTTTCTGCCATCAATAGCCGCCTCGAAGCCATTGAGAAGACGCTACTACGCTTGAAAGTGTCAGCGTGACATGTCTTCTGCAGGCCAAACAACTGATTATCTCCTTGATTAAATAACCTATCTACAAGCGAGGCTTGACAATGCCGAAGATTGCGCACGACGCGACAGCCTTCTGAGTTTCGGCTTCGAAGACAAGCCCAAGGAAAGTTGGCAGGAATCCGAAGCAGAAGATTGCGTCGTTCGGCTCTGGAGTACTAGGCTTAGAAATCACCAAATAAAGTATTGCGCGCGGTCTTAGGATATGCCTATATGCTCCAGATAAGCTGAGGCCCATCGTTGTAAAATTTGCTTTCTACAAAATAAAACAGCTGGTGTGCAGTCAAACGATTGTTGTTGTACGATACCGACTTTTTATAAGAGTTGACCTTTCTCTAGCAACACGAACTGCACGCGAAAAATTGCTTGAGTACGGGAAAGGCCTTAACACGTTTTACAAACTTCGCCACAATAGGCTTTTTTGTTGGCAGTAAGAACTAAGTGTACAAAGCTAACGCCGATTGTGCGTATGAACTAAAGTTCACACCCTCTGCCTGAGCACCTGCTGTATCATCCCCACGGCCGGCGTGTTCCGGAAGGTGTATGGGCCACCCAATGGCAGTTGGCAGTGTGCAAGCTCGAAGAGTGGGTCCTTAACATGTGGATGAAGTGTCTTCCCTCTACACACATTCCTAGCCTGTACATTAAAAAGGAAAGCCTTAGGGCGTTTTTAAGTGACTCCGAGACTGATATTGTTGCACTTACCGACACGTGGCTGTCATGTAAAAGAGCGTCTACTAAGTTATTTCTGTGTAACACAAAGTACATGGTGTATAGACGTGACCCTGCTTTTAAAATTGGTGGGGGTGTTTTAACTGCGGTCAGTGACCATTTGGTGTCTTTTCTAATGATGCTTCATTCTACTCTGGAGGTTCTCTGGTGTGACATAATTTACAGTTTCATAAAATTTATATTAGGCAAATATTATCGGTCCCCCTCTAGTGCTGGCGGTCTTTACGACTGTCTTCACAACTTAGTGAACCAGACTGCCGTGCGTTATCCGCGTGTAGCACTTTTCCTTGTCGGTGATTTTAATTTTCCCACTTTCCGATCGGCACAAACGTTCCCCTTTGCCGATCCTGCGCCTGTTGAGGCTTCGTTTTTTCCTAATATCTGTTCCGAATTTAGTTTATCACAGCTAGTCTGTCAACCAACAGGTGTCACAGCTGCAACATCATCTCTGCTCGAATTTATAGGCCAACTTCACTCAAATTTAAATTGTTCGACAGACCTCCTGGGTAACCCGGACACGACGGACGTAAGTAGTCGAACGGCAAATGTACGTCAAAGTTTGGATTGCAGGGCATTAAAACAAAATGTAGAGACCACATACAGACATCTGGCGCTAAGCAAACTACCTTTTGCGCACTGCTTGCCATGAATAGGGGCTCCCGTTTTCTAAATTGGTGAATACTAATTCGGTTGTGTTTTAACAGGTATTACAAAAAGGCGAAAGGAGAAACAGGTTCTGATAAATAGCGATTATAAGGGTTTCCTCAGGTTTCTCGAAATTCTCAAACATTAGTAAACAAGCTAGCTGAAATCGGTATAAATGGGAATCACTAAGCTCACATGCCGAATTATTTCGGTGTCCGTGCTTGTGTCGTGTGATGATGTAGCCCCGAGATAGCACATCGAATGGCTAGGTTCCGCTGTTCACCCTTCGATTGATGCTCCGCGTCGTTTTCTTTCTGTCGACGCACGTCCGGGCTACAGCGGCGGCGTCCGCCGCTCTAGCCCTGCCGTGGCCGGCGCTTCTGCGTTAGGGACAGCCGCCCCTGCGAAGTTCTAGGTAACGGGAGCAGAATCTGCGGTTTCACTTTTTGTAGAGCCACGTAGGTGAATTCAAGTGACGTCGCATGGGCAATTGTTGTGGGTGTCGTTTAAAAGCTTTCCAGCGCGGATTGGAGCCTAAGTTTTAATAACCTTACCCCATTAGAGTCCAGTGGTCGAGTATATACACTCCTTGGTGTGCACGTAACTAACAACCTGTCGTTGTATCGACATCATCATCATCATCATCATCACCAAGCCATCTACGCCCACTGCAGGGCAAAGGCCTCTCCCATTAATCTCCAATTACCTCGGTCCTGTGCTAACTGCGACCAAGTTATCCCCGCAAACGTCTTGATCTCATCTACCCAACTAACTTTCTGCCGCCCAATGCAACGCTTGCCTTCTCTAGGGATCCACTTGTGTTACAGTTAATGCCCAATGTATCGACGTATTTATTTTATATCTTAGGCTTACCACATGCTTGGATGTTAAAGCGAAATTTTTCTTTAGCACCTTCGTCTCGTCAAAAAACAGTTATGCGTTACTTAGGCGATCCCCACACTAGAATGTACTGCGTAAACTTTGGGCTCCTAGCTATACGACTCTAACAAACTTGTAGCTGTAAAAAAACAATTCCTTCAGATAAATACTGTCTGTCATCGCACGGTTAGTGCTAAGTTCTATGAAATCCAGTATAAACCTAACTCCCTGCGCTACACATGAAGAACTGTCCCATCTTTGCCTATTTCAGAAAGTGAATCACTACTGCTATCTACTAAAATCACGCTGGATACAACCCGGACGTTTCATATCTGAACGCCTTGACCATTGTCCAAAGTTCACATCCTGCACCAAAAAACTGCAACCTATTCTCATTCTTTTAGCCTAAAATGTGCCGTGCCTGGAACCACCCGCCTGTTTCATTAGCCCGCAATACTATCCCAGACCGTTTCGGGAAGCATTGCCATGGGAAAATTTGTGGTAGGATTTTTTGTTTGTTTTTTGTCTTCCACTTTGTAGTAAGGAGTCTGTTTTTTTCTTTTTTTCGTTTTTAAGTGTATTGTATGGTTGCATTAAATAAATAAATAAATAAATAAATAGATAAATAAATAAATAAATAAAAAAGGCCCTCCAGGCATATTACAGTAGGCCATTTGGCTTCGATGACAGCCCGTGCTCAAAAGCCTAGTTAACGTGGAATCGCCTTGCTGTGTCCAGAAAAAAATATAGTGGGGAGACTCGTCCTGCCAAAATTTTGCTTTTCAGCAATTTTGATTGAGGGTCACAATCCCAAAGATGGCGACAATATGGCGGGAATACTAGGCGATTGATTATTGTCTATAATGAAAACCTGTTTGTGAAAATTAGGAAAAACCACAACACCTTAACGGGGACCTAAGAAAAGTTTCAAAAATACGCACATCATAGAAAAAGGCATCACTGCGCCGCTTGTTCGGTGGATTCTCTAATCTCTTTATATTTATCTTTAAGCGTTTGCGACTGTTACACCGCCTATCGACGTACACATACGTCTGTTGGGCAAAGCAAAATAAATGAAGTAGTTCTTGCACGGTAGGGGTGCAGCCGTAAATCAGGACCAAGTGAAGTCCAGCCCTACTATCAATAGCGACTTCGTTGAGTCCAAAAAATTTAAAAGCTCTCTAAACGGTAAGAGACGGTATGCTTAAGTTTTATAGGTGTTGCTTCATTATGTCAGTGCACAACGAGCTTCGTGAGCCTTAGATTCCTGTGTCATGTGGCGAGCCCGTTTTCTCGCAAAAAGAAATACAGTTGTAAGCATAATTCTTCTGGTAATAGTGTCTCTAAATGCTTAGAGGAGAAATGCTTCAATTAGTCAAAAACGATGAAACGGATTTTGAGCAAATGGCCGCCATCGGGCCCTACAAAAGGGCAGTTTATCGAAGCTTTTGTAAACCCCTACACATGGTGATGTGGGAGGGTATGAAGGCTTCTCGTCGCCTCAGCCGGTTGTCACTTGCGCTCGGCTTCTCTGGCGGCAGCAGGCAGACTCATGGGCTCGCACTCGAATGACATATCAACCCCGCTTTTCGCGAGCAGCTACAAAGCTAGTCTTTACCAGCAACGCGTAGGGGGGGGGGGGGTCCCATTTTGTACATGCGCCTTATCATCTATTGTGTGGTTTCGATGCTTGTTTTGCGGGTTTTGATAACAAATACTGAACTGTGTGCTGTTTGCTTGATTGCGAAGGAAGATTGCTGTGGGCTTCTCTGGCGGCTAATACTCGTTCCTGCATAGCCTAACGCATGCGCTAGGCTTCTTTGGCGGGAAATGCCTCGATACTGCCTTGCTTTCTTGCTTACGACACGAAATTTCCGGACGAGCGAGAGGATAACAGCTTCATTGTAAAATATTCGAGTTATTTGGTGAGGCCTAGCCTTTTTGTGGCTAGAGGCCGCAGGTGTGGTATAGTCGAGCTCAGTGGGGAAAAAACGCCAGAAAGCCAATCAGGGCGCAAAACAAGCGTTTAAAACCGTGGTAATCAAAGGAGCAATGCTTCAAATTACAGTCCAGCAAACTTTCCGTAGCCGTGTAAGATGCCCCGACGAAGAAGATCAGGACCCATTCAATAGTACACTCTTGGGAACCCACGCTAGGATACACCTTAGTTATCACCACCTCCGTCTCCGTGCAGAATATTTCTCGGTGGTGGCGTCCTACCCCCCTCCACTGCGCCCTTTGTTATGAAGGGTCTCCGTTCAGGCCGCTGATACGCCCCACAAGAACTGCGTGTCGGGCAGTATTTCAATGCCGGGAAAGGAAGCAGATCGCTAAGGCAGTGGCGGAAAGCGAACATCTGTCCGTGAAGATGCGGTCCCTGTGGGGGGTAAAGTCTGGGCGCTCCACATACATCGCCTATCTCTGGTCAGCGAACACGACATCGCCAGTGAGTGTTTATACTGCTTAGACAGAATTCCCCTGCGTTGTGGTGTATCGCCAAGTGGAAAGGGAGGATGGTTGCAGATGGTGGCTGCAACATATTGTGATAGTATCCCGAGAAAAATTGCTCGCTACAGCGACACCTACATTAGAGATAACATCGGATACATAACTCAAAACCATACTTCATTTGTGCAGCTGCTCTAGTCTTCGAACTTGACAGTAGTTAAAAAAGCTCTAAAGTTTCTCGCCCCGGGAGTTGGCTTACCTGCATAAGAATACCTTATGTTTAGCGCACAACTCGGCCTTGGAGTAATTTGTAAAGGGTAATTCGAAGCGACTTTATCACGGTAATATAATGAGGGTTGGTAAGGAGGGCAAGATAGACCTTCAGTTCTTTGCCTGTCGTCAGAGATTTTGTGGATATGGGGCGGGAGGGAATTGCTGGGGGATTAGTGGATGCGGGTGCCTACTGTGGCGGAGGGAGGGTGGGGGACGACGCTGTCAATCATAACTGGATGATTGATTGCAAGGCTGGGAAGGATATGGCCTCCGACTTCGCTCCTGCAAGTTATGCAGTTGCGAGACCTCCACGTTCGCGCGAAAAGTTATTTTTTTGCGAGAGCTAATGACTTAAACTCCGAACAAAAATATTCTCCCACATTCTCAATTGCCTCTGAACAACACATCCTCTGTTTAAAAATGTATGAGCACTATCAGTCGAAATCTGTTTGAAGCCATTTCGGATGATCACAATGTCAGTAGCCATCAAACAATAATCGAAACTATACGGAGCATTGAACCACAGTCGGGTACTCAAGCACGGCCAACAAACGTGCTTTGTGGCAGGAAACGCCTAGCGAGGATCAAATAGATTTCGTAAGTCACTCCAGTTTAACGGCCCTGTAACGTAAATACCTTCGAAACTCTAAATGCAGTAAAAAGCTGAAGTACATGTATCTTTGTCACTGTAGGGGAATTACTGCAACAAATGTTCCTCATCTTCCTTATCAAACTGACTGTTACACAGCGTACTTTAGTATTTTGAACCTAGTGCGAAACGCTATAACATTTTGAGATCATTCATACTAGTTTTCTGAGTTGCAGTTGCATGGTTAGTGTAATTACTGGGTTTGGATGCAAGCGTTGCCTCAAAAGGAGAGTAAAAACTTTTCAGAGCACATTTTTTGTTTAGACATTCTCCAATATTATTCTTGCGAATACCTAACCAGTATTTCAGTTATTTGAGGTATTCTAAAAAGATTTCTTTTTCTGTTGCATATTAAAGTAGGGAACGCAGCTCGGAGGTTTTCGTATATGGTAGGCTACATTGTGGAAATGACACCGCAGCACGAAGTAGTTAGCCACAAAACCACACACCATGTTTTCTCTGTTTAAGATAAATAACGTCGTTCCTGAGCAAATTTGTCCGCTATTTTCTTTTCTTTAAAAAAGAAGGGGAAACCAGAAGAAATTTGCTCTTGAAGTGAACGAAGCATTGTTTTCTGTATAGAGAATTTATATACCGAGTTATACAAAAAAACTGTTTAAAAAATTTTCCCGACCGTGCTACCGTTCCGTTCGCACGGAAGCTTTTCATTAAGGTCGCCGTTTGTAGTCTGTTTTGTTAACACCAAGAACTAGAGTGGTGCTCACCTGCTTATTTAGAAAACAAATTAAAAACCATTTTCGCGTTCGGGAAACCTGGGCGCCATCTTGAGAACTTTTACCGCGCGTGTGGTTTGGTGCAACCTTACGTATTCAACACAAACACGCTATGCCGGTTGTGGGCAGGGTGGCGGAGCGTCGGGTGCTTTGTGCTGAATACGCATGGTGGCGCCACATTACAAGTGCTGTCAAAATTGGCAATGTGGCGAGCTGGTATCCAATAGCGAAATTTGTTTTTATTACTTTCTAAATAGGCAGGCTAAGCTCCGTACTTTTTTTTTGGTGTTAAGCAAATTTTTCTAAGAATGCGACTGTCGTGTAAAGTCTGAGGACAAATGGAGCAGCGGTTCTCACTGCAACCAATTTTAATAACGCCTTATATCTTTGTAGCACCCTGTATACATACGGGCGAGGTTTTCCTGTGGCACCAACTTACATAACAAGAGCAACTGCAACATCTCGCAAATTTAGACTTTTCATAACAAGACTCGCAAACTTCCTTCCCCATTACAAAATCACAAATACCATATTTCTAATACAATCAGAAAAATGCATACTAATAGACTTGTCAACATTTATGGGAATTCACATACACGTTTTAAATATTGTGCGAATAAGTTGAGGTTCTTTGAGCTACTGGCTCATTCAAGGGTGATAGCCTTTCCTAAAAACTCGAAGTAATATATAAGAAATTATTGCTAGCTTGACACCCATTTCTGTCGGTCTCGCGAATTAGTAGAAAACAAATAAATCTCTAGGGGAACGTAAATGCGTCTTGTAAGTTTTGGATCCAAAAAGAAAATATTGCCTAGTTGAACGCAAGGCGAGACGGAAACAAATCCGTCTCGCCTTTTCGAAGCTGCTTATTTTATTCCACTTGAGCCGCTTTTGAATCAGAAATCTCCTCTGGCTTCTGCCAAGGTCAGATAAGTGTGGTGCAGCAGGCACTGCTGACAGCGAAGGGCAATAGAGCTGTGTGTCAAGGGTGCCACACGTGGTCATCCCATCGGCAGCTTAATTATTACGGTAGATGTCTCGGGCACACCACCAAAACCTGAAAAATGAAATTATGTATAAATAGTTTTCTCGACCAGGTCACTCGGCTCTAACTTGGACTTGAATGGCTTCGTCCTGATTCCACTAATTGCACCGCTGCTTGTTTTGGCCAAATGTAATCGGTATGCTTACGTTAATGCTTCGTTCTTCACTCGCCAGGTTTCCTTCTAAAGCTCTTGTACTTAATCTGCGGTGTACTGGCTTGGATGTCCACCATTCTCGCCTTCTATGTTCCAGCTTGTGCTATACAACTCGTCGTGCTATTGAGCTCTCCGGAGACGCCTGTTTTAGGGTCCATTAGGCTGTTATTGACGCCGACAGTGGTTGTTTCGCGTAATGATCCATTTGGCACTGCAATAATGAGGGACCAGTAAATATAATTAACGACATATGACCATTTCTGTCACTCAAGGTTAGTCTCAAGGCGACGGGAGCGAGTGGAATCAAAGTCTTGACGTTGTGCGTTTCAATGACCAGACGAGGACATCTACGGGAGGAGTGCAGATCTACGTCCTCGCCCGACGTGCCTTATATGTTGGCACTTTTTCCTCGCAGTCACTGCTGAACAAAGAAAAGAGGGCAAATGTCTTTTGGTGACAGCTCTACCATTCCACTTGCCAATCCACAGAGTGGCTCGTTCCTCGTCCTGCCAAAAAGACCTCAACTTAGGCAAACTCAAATGAGCACCTCATGTGTAGTGACTGAATAAATTAACCTCAAAGTCTACAAATGTCCCTTACAAATATTGTGGCAAAACTTCATTTGTTTGATGTTTCAAATGTTTAAACAAATCAGACATTATTTCCTTAGTATCTTTGTCCTAAGCACCATAAAGGGTGGAAGTAGCAAAAAACCAAAATGCTTTAGACAAGTCACAAAATGATCCAAAGTGAAAATATAAGCAAATAAGAGAAACCATTTGCAGCCGGAACTGAGCAACGAACTCGGGAGTACTATAAAAAAACGGAGGTTCGTTGCTCTAACTGGCGTACTTTTATACCCTATGGCCAAACGGCCTTTTAAATGTTCTTTTAAATTCCAAAACTCTTTGAATACCAAAACCAAAGCTTCGGGAGTACATTGTTAAATGGCGTACGAGCTCAATTATACGAACTTTTCTCATTACACCCCCAAAGTGTGAATAGCGCTAAGTTATTTTTTTCAAAAATGTTTGATTTCACCGCACTCCCCTTCTAAAATTGAACACGATTTTGTCGATATAGTATATAAGATATTTCTCATAACAGCCACCTGATAGGCGGGATGAATATTTCAAAATTATGTGGTTTTGGAGATTGCTCATTCAAATCTACGATACTGTATCCAGTTTGTTCTTGCCTAAAAATACTACCCCTACAAATGTCGAAAAACAATGTTACGATTTCGCTTTAACAAACATGTATAGATGAGCAGGGTATTAAAATTTACACCTCTTACGAAGGGCAATTCAATTATATTTTCTTGCGAACGCACAGCTCTTGCGCCTTCGGTTCTGTCGGTACCCACACTCCGCCCGTGGGAATTCATGTTATTTATTATGAAACGGTAATTCAAACCTTTCCATTGCACCTGGCAGATAACACTTTCCATGGCTAAGTAGTTAGTAGTTTGGGCATACTATCCTCACGCGATTTGTTTCGGGAAAGTTTAAAAACACACTAGTTTCAACCGCTTCCCATGCTAATACATCTCCGGTAGGAGTCCACGCATTGACAGTGCAGCCAGGAATTCCTAATTGTGTTCATCCCCATATTGAAAAAAAATCATGAGAAAGATCCAATAACTCAGTGTCTTATACACATTAGTATGAAGGGCATATATGCCCGCTCGAGCTTCCCAGGGTACTACTGCTAGTTTATTCGCAATACGGGCAAAATAGGGCCCTAATTTCAGATTTGTAAACATAAACCGACAGCACTACTCATGTTGCAAACAAACATGAAAAACAAAATGATATTTTCTAGGCTGTTTCTTTGTTTAGAAGCTAAAATAAAACTGTCAAGAGTTTGTTTCCAATGAACAACAACAATCCAGTTTCATTACGTAGGTTACCCAAAGAAGTATTCTTGTTAACATGTTCTTGTCAACTGTAATTGTACTGTAACTGAAGTCATGGACAAAATAATATTGCCGCGAACCATGTATACGTTTGTTTGTTTATTTATTGATTGTTTTTTGTGCCCGGCTACGCCCGGCTCAGTTATCTGTGTCAAGCGAAGCGCGTCTTGCATTCTTTATGTTTATGCCGCACGGGCTATCTCATTCAGATAAGTAGACTGTTTCGTGTTAGCATCACTAACCCAGAATAATCTTCTCTGATCTAGAATGTTCTGGATGTAAATCGACGGTTCCAGAAACACTCGCGCCGAAAGATAAAAGCCTGCAGAGCAGATGCCAAAGCATTCCGATCGTCGACGCTCGCCCGCACACGTCACTTTGTTGACTGCTGCTTCACCGTCTGTGTATTCTTTGAGTTGTTAGGGGAGCACACGTTCGCTACAATATACGTGTTTTCCTTCAAGACAACTGTGTCGTCTCTGGCTTCGTGACATCTGGTGGAGGTACTGGGTACGCACCCTTTATGACGACCTCTAGAAGCCGCCAGCCCACTCCAACTAGAGGGAGCATACGACTGCCGAGCCTACGGATTGCCGCCCGATTTCCGGCTCCTGCCAGAAACACCCAAGACAATGACTGCTCCAACCACCACCATGGTGCAAGAACCAACGTCGCCAATCCTGCTGCAGCAGCCCTGGGAACCGCGAACATTCCGAGGAGCCCCCGCTGAAGTCCCGGAGGAATGGTTGGAGAAGCTGGAATGCGTGCGGATCTTAACAGGTGGGACAATGAAGAAACCTTCCGGCATGTTTTCTTTTACTTGTAGGATGCAGCTCGAACTTGGTGTGAGAACCACGAGAGCGCCTTGACCGACTGGACGCAATTCAAAAGCGAGTTCCTTAAGACCTTCACGACCGTGATGAGAAAAGAACGAGCTGCGCTTTTACTGGAAACTCGAACGCAACACCTGAACGAAGGAGTCGTAATCTTCGTTGAGGAAATGAAGCGACTATTTCGTCGCGCGGACCCGGATATGACGGAAGAAAAGAAAATGAGGTTTCTGATGCTGCGAGGAGTAAAGCAAGAACTTTTTGCTTGCCTTGTCCGCAACCCCCCTCCCCCCCCCCCCCTCCCAAATCGATGGCCGAATTCGCGTCCGAGGCGGCCGCCATGGAGAAGATGTTGGAAATTCGCACGAGGCAGTACGGCCGTCCCATCAATGCGCTAGTTGCGGACTCGATCGATGCCGGGGCTCTTACCTCTGACACACTACGTGAGACAATCCGCGCTGTCGTCAGGGAAGAACTGCGGAAACTCTTCCCAACAACATCGCAACCCCAAGTCACCTCTATGAGCGACGTGATCCGGGAAGAAATTCAACTCGCTTTGGGGACTTCCACGCCTTCCGAAGTACCACGTGAGCCTCAAGCTACGACGTACTCCGCGGCTGTTCGACGACCCCGCCCTGCTCCAACCCGTCATCAAGAAGTCCTGCCGTACCGCCGTCCACTGTCGCCCGCCCGACCACCTGCAGGCCAGAACCAGGCGCCGAGGAAGATGGACGTATGGCGAACCGCCGATAATCTTCCGCTGTGCTACCACTGCGGAGAGGCCGATCACATCTATCGTCGCTGCCCGTACAGGAGACTCGTACTGCGTGGTTCCTCCGTCGATGACCCACGCCGCCGACCCGGCCAGCGCCCTACTGAGATCGACGAATACTTGTCCAACACCAACCGAGGACCAGCCCGCTTCAACCGATCGCCGTCGCCCTACCCATACCAGTCGCCCAACCGCCGTAGCAATGCTGATTTCGCACGTGGAAGGTCCCCCAGCCAACGCGGGGAAAACTAAAAGCAGCAACTCTGGAGGTAAAGTTGCACGATCGCGGAAAAATGAAAACAGAAATGAAAGTAGTCGCCTTCATAGACACGGGAGCCGCAAAGGGACTTGCTTTCGTCAGGGCCCTGACGAAAGCAAGTCCCTTTGCTGAAACGTTGGCAACAATCGTGCTTTTACCTTGTTCAAAGTTTCTTTTCTTATATATATATATATATATATATATATATATATATATATATATATATATATATATATATACCAAGTCGTGTCTTCACGTTTCTCCATCTGAGTGCCAGGGATAGCAACGCTGGAATCTTCGTTTTTTGCTTTGAGATTGTGTAAAACATTGCTCTTTTATTCTTTTTGTCTTATATGCGGTGTGCTGAACCATCTTGATATTTGTTTGCTTTTAAACGTGGTGTATCAGTACCAAGAACCTATGGTGGCTTCTGGGGACCTGAAATAAAAATTTATTCATTGATTGATTGATCGGTTAATCGGTTTATTTATTTATTGTTTAATCATTGAATCTTTATTATTTATTTATTTATTTATTGTACAGCAGCTTCCTAAAACTGGGGATTTAGAACCAGACAACCATGGTGGAAAAATTGTGAAACCAGAAGCTATAACACCATACTCTAATTGTTTTATACTCTCGTAAGCGAAGCAGCCAAGATTGCTTATTATAATTTGCTGCCTGGTGAAGGGCCAAGGTATCGTCAGATGTCAATTCAACGTGATAGGAATAATAAAATAAAGCGTAGAAAAAAGCACGCTCGGCATTCCTTCACCCGGAGCTCGTTCATACTAGTAATTGGCCATGCTCACAGGAAACGTGAGAAATAAATGTCAGAATGTCATGTGAAAACAGAGGAAAAATTATTGGAAAAGGTAGCAGCCGCAGGACCTACTCTCATTACTTGGCATTTATGTGTTTTTCCGCGTTCTACGATTCGCGGAGTACGCGACGTGTCGCTGACTCACGACCGACAAAATTTTTTGATGCCATTACCATTATACTTGATAAAAAAGATGCACTTCCGGGTCGCTAAACGCCCGTAAACCGAAGAAATAGGTTTTTATTTAGGACGCAAAATGTGCACACTCATCGCTAATTTACGGTGTGTTTTCCCGTGTCCGAGCCATCGTTCTCATATTATTGTGTCACAGCGCTCGCAACATCGGCACCACAGGGGCTAACGCTTCCGCTTTAGGTTTTAAATCATCGTCCTTTCACAGATTAAAGGTAAAATATTAGCACATGTTATAGCTCACAGCTTCAAATGTTTTTCTTTGCTGTCTTTCAGCTCGCCCTTTATTAACAATGCCTTCCGGGTGGGAGATGGGGTGCAAACCTTCACATTGTCGTTAAAAGGTAAATTTTACGATTATGACCATTCCCGGGGCAAAGTGTGTCTACGAAACTGCAAAGTATGGTTCGATTCCCCTCGTGGACGCAGATAGAGCTCCGCGTCATCAGAATATAAACGGTGCAGGAAGTATTGCTGCCGATCTTTGATAAAAAAAGTATCCGCTGAACACAGCAATTTTAAATAAAGACCCAGAGCCCCGAGTTACTGCCGGAGATATTCGGCAACGTTAGCAAGTACTCCTTGGAGAGCGCTTTTCCGATATGGTCCTGCTGGTAGAACAAGTGTGTTTCATATTTCCACATCTATATTTTTGCATCCCCGAAGGTCCACCCGTCAATGCCACCGACCTCCCGGCAAATGGTTTCAAGGTAAGGTTTTAGAACGGCTGAGCAAGAGCAAATTTTAGTACCCGTGCCAAACCAAAGGTATTACGCTGGCTGATGCATTGAAAATATCAGCGCAAAGAAACAGAGTAAAGGGTCTATACGTGAAGAAACTGTATCTGAAAACAAGCTTAGTTGTTTCGAGCTTGTACCAGACAGAAAGATAAAGTACTGTACGAGCTTATGTGCAGTGTTCCCGAACGACAACCCTTCTTCCTAACAGAATTCTTTAAATAAGAACGCACAAATACCTCCCGAATAAAAGAGGAGCTGCATGAGTTGAACGATTGTTGCACGGTGAGTCTGTGGTAATTGATGCTAAGTTGCTTAGAAAGATGCGCACAACAGCCACAACACGGGTGATCGTGATAGCTCCGGTAGGTACGAGGGAGCGGTCATGAATTAATTTCGCACGCTCGCACACAACTGTGTTCATAGCTGTCAATAGTTTACACTCTGCAGCACACTTCTCGGTTTCTCGGTGTGTGCCTGCCATTGTATGTGCGATGGTGGGTTCATCACCATGTGGACTTCGTCTTATTTGTACCGCACTATTGCGGGTATTCTGCGACATTATCTCAGATACAAACTATGTATCAACATTCGGCAGTACAGGCAGTCAAACCCCGGTCCTTCTGTTTGTGCAGCTGGAATGACAACTGCTCGCTAATGAATACAAATGCATTTAGTGTACACTTAAAATGAGGGCATAATATGGGCGTGCCAACAATTGAGAGAACACAGGAAGCGCCTTTGGAATTATACTTCCGGCAGGCAAGGGGTCTGGTTTATACTTTACGCCAAAAGATTTTGTTAGGAGCTTCAAACACCCTGCATAATGCAGGAGATTATTCCTGAGCGAATCGATGACTTACTGCACTGAGTGTTTCTGCATCTATGCAGGTCGAGAAAACATTTCACGGTAGATAATGTCCAATGTGCAGAAACACATGCTTCGATATTTGTACTGGCTGTTCAAAAAGCAGACTATTGCAGTTCGCTTTGATTGCTTTGATTGGTGGTTTCGAAACTGAATCATGGAAGTAAGCGGGAAAGTGAAAGCGAATAAAAGGAGGAGGTTTAGTTTTATGTCGTACAAATTTCAGCAGTAACTGACCATTGGATTACGGGATAAAGTGAACTTGCCCTGCTGAAAAAGAAGTGTCCAGCTGTGGCTGACTGAGAGAGTATGTATGGAGCGTAGGGAGACTTCATTTTTGGCGCGTGTGAAATTTTCCGGAGTGTAAGAGGATTAGCGGTAGCAGCTAAGCACTAATTCCATGAGTAGAATTTGTGCGACGTGTGTAAAAAGAAATATTACGGAGTAGAACAAAAAATGTATAGTACAATACTTGAGGCAGCCTTTTAAGAACCTTTATCGTGGCTAAACTGTCCAGAAAAAGGGTTGTTATTTGCCAGATATATTGATGAATACGAGTCCAAAAGGAGATGCTGATTGTTTATAAAAAACAAGAGACAAACTTCTTTCAGAGAAACGAAGAAAGACGTGGAAGCATAATTTTGTAAGCCCATCGGGAAGCCACCTGTGTGTGGGTGTAGACTCGGCTAGCTCTCATGACCGCCCTGTAAATATTGGACGTACATTCTTCCTACATCAGACATTGTTTCTTTGTCCCTATCCAGGCCCCGCGTCAATTTTTGCAGGTGCGTAATGTGCTCCCTGCCATGAAATGTCTCAAGGAATAAGGCGTCAAGGAGAGATGTATTTACAAGGCGTAGTTAGAGAACCTAGGATATAGCACGGCCCTCGTATTCGACATCTATAATCCCCCAAGCGTCGCAGCCTGCCCAACGTCATTTTCTTTTTGGCTGTTCAATGGCAGATAGCCGTATTCACTCTCAAAACTGTGGCAGAAGCTACCGTGGCACCATTCGGAAGGCCCACCACTGTTGTAAAAACTAATTGCGGCACCGGAACTCTACAAAACGTCTGGGTGTCCGTATGAACACCCCTTTAATTGGCCGGGTGTAGAAGGAAGGAACCAAATCGTGAGCCTATCTTGCGCTGTCCGCAAGGCTTCTTAGCCTATGTTGTGCCGCGATTTGCGCGAAGCGAGCGACAGCGGTTAGATGCCGGGTGTAGAACGTGGATACAAGGCTTCAGTTTTTTCACTTTTCTTGGACCGTGGACCATCATAATGAGTCATTTTCGGGGAAGAAACTTTTTCTCCGTTTTTGCGAAAATCTAGACTAGAAAAAATTCTAATTCTTTACTCTGAGCGTGAGTACATTTGCATACGTTTGCGTCGTCATGAGCACAATTTTTATTTTGTTTGTGTGGCGTTCTGTGTTTCTTCGGCACAATGTGCTCGACTTTTATTGATATTCGTATTTAGAGTTTTAGTTCCTGCCTTTCTTTGTGTCTTTCTTTATATTTACTATTTGTTTTCTGTCCCTTTGTTGCCTTTTCATTCTCCCGCATCCACTTTCCTACATTGTAATCCTCTCCATCTGGTGCAGCAAGCACTGCCACTAGGAAAGCTTCCCTCTCCAGTCCACACCAAGAAGTTTTCTCTCTCTCTCTCTCTCTCTCTCTCTCTCCTGTCTGCCTATGTTCTTAGCTTGCTCTTAGACTGCAGAACTCCAACATGTAACAGTTTTCTACAGACTATACGATGCATGCCTGTTTTGAATGTAAATAAAAAACGAATGTCTCTTAGTCGCAACTCTTTCCGTAACATGTGGGAAGCGATTACTATTGTAACTTGCCCAGTTTGCTCAAATGTCTTTCTTCAGTGTCTGTAGTGCCTGTGGACCTAGAGGAATTCTTCGATACAAAAATTACTTCATATTGCCACCCACAAATCCCGAGCGCAAAGCATGAATACCTCGGTGTATGATGGCATCGAATAATAGGAGCACAATGAGGTCTGTTGTGTCTGATGTTCACTCAGGAAAGGAGGGATGTGTGGGATGTGTGGATGTGTGGACAGATCGGTCTCAATCTTGGTGCTTAAATTACTAGTGCTTAAAGAACTTTTACGGCCTGCCCACCTTTGGCTGACATTCTGCAAGGAATTGTGCAGTCTTTAAAACGCCAAGAAATCAGCAAATAAATGGTTCTCTACTTTTTTTCTTGTGGAAGTTTGCTAATCAGCATGAACACTATATATACACATAGACTCCGGATTCCCAAAGAAACCGTAGAAGTGGGCCGTGATGTGCACCCTGTGTCCATGAGGCGAAGTCCGGGAGACGGCCGGGGGCCGGGGTTCTCGACTTTACATTCCCAATATCTTTTGCGTTTGATAGAACATTGCTGCGGCTATAAAATATGGGCTCTCTAACTTTAAACTGGCACCTAAAAATACGCCGACAAAAGGGGCATAGTATATTTCAATATGCCCGTAGCGCCGGGGACGGTACTGTCGTTTTACCATCTTACTCAATTGTACTTATCTTCTCTACCAATGCCTTTTCTACCGAGGTACCGAGGGCACGGCACAACTAAACATAAGTTGTTCGATAAAGAACGTTTGCCGTAAAGCTTGCTGAGCTGAGAGCCGTAAACAATCGGGTTCAACTTGCGCATGCAGGAAGAGCTGTCTTACCCTACAGCTTGTCGGTTTGTTGTTTCGCGGCGTTATAGCTGCCATGACTGTCCGCAGTGCCGGTGCTGTGTCTAGGCTTGCGGCCGCAACGATGAGGGATATGAAGACATGAGAATCAAGAATTCGTTCACAACTTCTTGCGACCAACTGCACACTGGGAATGTAGAGGTCTTTAGGTCGCGCCGCGGCATTTGTTTCTTCGGAGCTGCAGCATCGATACATCGCTAATTGCTTGAATAAAGGGAAAGGTCACGACGGTAACTGCAATATGTAAACAAACGGGTTGACTTTTTCCAATGTGGGTTGAGCTGACGTGCTCACACTACCGGTCCTACTATCGAGAAATGGGTCTTATAATTGTTCCATCAAAAATCTCTAAGATATAAACAGGGAAAAAGGTTTGGGAGGTTCCCTTACTACAACATAAATTCATGTTTTGTCCTGGCATCTTGCCCTAAACAGAACCAATTTTGGCACAGCAATGGGCAAGCTTCCAGAAATTGTGGCCGCCTATACATCAAGCGACTGTGCGACGTACCTGTGTTCTTACGCTTTCCCGCACGCTCTACGACACGAACACAAAAACAAGTCAAGTACATTGTGGTACTTCCCTGGTCTCAACGGTACTCGGGAGTGAGTATTTCTTCTGGTTCTTATAAGGCATCGGTCCGTCCCGCTAAATGTTTAGAATTAGCAACTGCAAAATCACCTCTAAACTCTTACAAAAAGTCTTTGAAGTGTATATGGGTTCCACGTAATACAAATGACCTAGCCTTTGAAAGTAATGCAGTTTATTATACTTAGGACTGATAGTTACAAGCTGGCTAGGGTACCTGTACAAAATATTTCGAGGGGGAGTTGAAAATTTTAGAAGAAACAATAATTCGCTTTCTGGGCAATAGAGCTCAGTACCCCACATTGGAGTATCCGCTCACTAACAATGCCAAACTATCTCCCCTGAGCTTTTGTACGTGCCTGTTGTCTTCTTGGGGTGGCAGCCGCTCACGAAACAATAACTCCTAACTGCCAAGTACGGAGGTTTGCAAAAATCCAAAATGCTGAATACATACAAGATCAGCAAACCTCAATCCATTCACCCAGCGGGTGATAAAAACGCGTGAGGGAATACGACTTAACGAGAAACATACAACTTCAGAACCATTGTTTTTAGATTCTGAAGCAAGGACACTGCAGTTGAAGCCACATGTCCAGCCAGACATCTTGTTTTGTTTGTTTTTGCTGTTGGTTTGTCTCAAGAGGGTACCTGTGTGATGGCCCTTTGTGCTGTCTTGAGTAGTGTTGTCGTTTTTATTGTTTTTACAAGCTTGCGTGCTGTACATACACTTGCGGGATTTCAGTAAGTTTATTCCAGTTTTTGTAGTTACGAGCGAAGGTACTGCAATAATCAGACCTTTGCCAATTTTGTCCAAACGTAAGGTATCATAATATGAGCGGCAGTAGAAAAGCGGGAAAACGTGTTTTCAAGCTGCATAGGGAAAAGAAGGAGGTGCTATTTTTGTTTTCAGTTTCAAATACAGAGTAAAAACAGATGGCTTGCGGAAGTGGATGACCCAAAAAACAGGAACAGGAATGAATGAACCTACTCAATTATTCTTCGTACAAAAAGAACCATAGAAAATTCGGCGCTGCTACAAACCACGACTGGCTTGCGAGGGAAAAGTACACGGATTGAACACTCCATGTTAGGTTGACACAACAGCGCCTTTTGAAGCATAAAAAAGGCCCTGCTAATGGCGATCTAGTGAAGGTACATAGATTAGGCATTCGGTCTGGGAGGTTTCGTGCTCAGAAGTAGCAGGTCTAGATGTAAACAGGCAACTCTATTCAGTAGCCCCAACTCAATCCATTTATAGTGTCCCTACCTGAGATCTACTACTGTCAGGTTTTATAGCTGCATTCGTTAATTCAGGCTGTATATTTCCAATTGACTTTCACCTGAAAAATTCTCTGCGTATCGACACTGCCATGAAAAAAGGGGTTTTTGATGCTAAAATCGTTGTACATTTTTACAACAGACAAAAACTGCAATTACAATTGACACAACGTCCGATAGTATTTCTCAAAATGTGAAGCCTATGCCTTTATCACTTATGTGAACGCCTATGACACGTTACTACCATCGCATAGGTTAAAGTAGGCATGTTGTGGGAGATCAGCAACTTTTTTACTTGAATTTTGCGATGCTTTCAAAAGTAGGGTCTACAAATATACTGGCTCACACAGGAACGTAGCCGTCTTTTACGCACCTTGCATTACCTCAGCAGTGACTTCGTAGAAACAATTCCACGGAGATTGCTTGTTTTCGCCGTCGCAACGTGCGTCTAACGGGCTACGGAAGGTTGCACTTCCCGGCATGCAGCATTCTGTCAACCGGAACACATACGCTCTGTAGCACCCGCTTTAAATGGCAGTTTTCTTTCATACAGACGATGCTGCTTCGCACAATAAAGAAAACCGTCAACGATAAATCAATATGCTAGGTATGTTGGTGGGAAAATTCCCAGTTTCAGGCACCATAGACAAATACAGTTTGCTATTTTTCCGTTATGCATGAAACTGCCAATAATACACAAGACGATCTTCGATAAGCTTAAGTACTTAGTGCAGGCTGATGTTCTCCTGCTAGGTTTCAACATAAAGTGTTACCCCGCCAAATCAACGCTAAGAAACTTGGTGTTGTAAGGCGCAGTACAAAAGCACTACACCTGTGAAGGGGACATCCAGATTTTCATTGTGAGTAATGATTGTGGTCGCTTTCTTGCCAAGGCGCGGGTTCGATTCCCGGCCGCGGGCGGCCGCTTTTCTGATGGAGGCGAAAAGCAAAAACACCCGTGTGTACGAGACTTTGGCGCACATTGAAGATACCCAGGTGGTCAAAATTAATCCGGAGCCCCTACTACTACGGCGCGCCTCATCGCCTGCGCTGCGTCGGCGCGTCAAACCCCCCCCCCCCCACAATCAATCCAATTTCTTGCCAAGGCTGATCCCAAACACAATTTTTGTCGCGTGCCGGTTGGCTGAGGTGGTTGTATCACAAGATTCAACAGTTGTTCATTACAAATAGCAAAGAACTGGTAGTTTTCATATTCGGAATTCTAACACGACGTCGTCGATGCAAGAAGTGGTGTGCATCTTCTTGTCTAATCAATCAAAGTGCTTTCGTATAAAAGTACAGAAATTTGTATTGAATAACACGGGTCATCCGTGAGGAGTAGTATTTCCGCATATGCGTTTATACCATAGACATCCACTTTTAACTTACATTGGTATGCGGATCAATCATCACCGTGTATAGGCGCTAAGTGCTATGCTTTGCACATGGCGCTAGTTCTGCGGCTCGCAAGAACCCGAAAATATTGCGAAGAGCCGGCGCATGAACCTTTACTTGCTGGTTGGAGTGCGGACGCGTAACGCTGCCGAAGTTTAAAGGCTTGCCTAACAGAAACACCGCACGGTAGACTTTGTTCTAAATTTCCGGAGAGTAGTGCTGATTTATTGGTTGTAGCACTGCGTGGGTGTTTGGAATCGTGCAATCCGGAGGCCAACTTCGGCCATTTCACCTTTGCGAATACGTGGTATGCTGCTTTATCCTCACCATCACGTATCCTCAAATTTGAGATGAACAGTCCGCAAGGCAACACAATGTCACGTGTACATCAAGCGCAATGTAAGTATTAGGCGACGTTGCTGTGGCGGTACTTGAGCATGGCCTACACGGTAAGAAGATCAGAGCGATATTACTCTCAATTTAAGGAATTAGTTTTCCGACAGGTATTGCATGCACTGGAAAGCAGCCCCACCACAAATTCCTCTTTTATTATGATTAATTGAATTTTGGTATTCTGCGTAAGCAAAATCAAACGACAGAAAAGCAAGTAGCGCCAGATTACAAGATATCAAGCGAATGATGGCGGATGAGAAGAGAAGAAAGGAATATTGCCCCCGAAAATGGGCCAGTCATACAAATCACCCAGAAACGACGCTCTTTTTTAAATCCCAGTAACAGGTCACCACATTGGCTCAAGGCGGCACGAAAATCTTAGGAGTGAGCGATTAAAGAAATAAAGATGAAAAAAATTAGTACACCATTTTCCCGTGGGGAACCCTGATGAGAATGCCAAGCATCATGGGGGTTTCGTGTGGTTCATTGTCTTGCCGTTATGTTGAGTGATCTGGTGTTTAGTAGCGCGAGAGGTAATTCCGCGTCCGAGTCGACACCGGTGGCAAAGGCGTGCAAGTGCGTTGTGTTACGGTGAGTAGGCGGTGGTTCTCGAGGCGCGGAAACTCGTCCATCATGTTCTTGTCGATGTTGTCTCTGTGGTAGAATCGGTAGTCTCCGCCAGCGTTGGTGAGGTAAAGGTTGTTGACATTGGTGCACCGGCTGAGAGCAACGTACACGCCCTAGTCTTCGCCGCTTTGTCTTCTTCTTCTTCTTCTTCTTCTTCAGCGGTTCCCCTACGGGAAGAAGACGATGGGGGTTGAACGCGAAGCTATCTCGTGATGGATTCTTTGGTTGGACAATCCATAGGGGCATCCTGCCAAAATCATCATCAGAAGCGCTGCGCATGGGGCCAGAGCAACGTACACGCCCCCTCTTCGCAGCTTTGTCTTCTTCTCTCTTCTTCTTCTTCAGCGGTTCCCTACGGGAAGATGACGACGGTGGTTGAACGTGAAGCTATCTCGTGATTGATTCTTTGGTTGGGCAATTCGTAGGGGCATCCTGCCACAATTATCATCAAAGGCGCTGGGGACGGGGCACGGACGCGGGACATCCCCCCGAGCAAAAGATGCTTCACATCTAAAATACAGGAAAACCAAGGCAGGATATTTTTCTGAAAGCAGCGGGTTCTGTTCACAGCTCATTATTCACCAATGATGCCGTGCTGGCTGCGAGCCCAGAAACACTGACGAGGAACACCTGTTTGTGCAACCTCTATGAAGTGATACTGCGTCTGAAATAATTTTTCGGTGCGCTTAGATTGGGTACGGGCTTTGAAAGCACAACCCTTGGAACACTCAACAACTGGTTCCCTAATGCTGCACGGGGCTTGTGCCTCGGCAAGTAGCGCCGCCTTGGGTAATTTCCCTAAATATGGTCGATTAACATTTGTGTCCGTTTGATTGATAGTGTACCTTTGGTTGTCACGTCTACCAGCTTCTTTTCTTCTACTCACCTGCTGTCAAAAACAGGTGTCACACAGCAAGTACGTTTTGCCCCGTTCACGTTTTCAATTCACTGTTTTGACAATTTTCGTACAGCGGGAACATTAGCCACAGAAATTAACGAATTCCAGCAGCGAACACCCCAGTAGCTGTGTGCAAGAAAAGAAGAAGCAACTAAAGCTACTTCTGTTATACCGTTGCCAACGTGCGCAAATAGAGCAGTGGTACCGCACTGGACTCTTACTGTGGAGAGCTGTGTGGCAAACTAATAGGCCCCCACACAGGTTTAAATTTTTTCCTACATCGACGGCCATTCGTGATCGGACAGAAAAACAGTGACGCTTTTTGATGAATAGGGCAATTCAGGCTTCTGCCTAAAAAAACAGAGCAGAAGCCCTTGCGTTCTTTTTAGTGAATTCGTTCCGGCATTATTGGTGTGCCCTGGAGGTCATCACCGTCTCTATTCATTGAACCTGTGCTCGCTACGGCTTCCGGCCAGAGTGTAGCTTCATTTCCAATCCACATAGCGGGAACTACGTGAACCCGGAAAAAAAGTTCAATGCCATTCCACATTGGGAATGTCGGTGAAAAGCGGCTGTATTTGACTCCGTCTATAAAAGCGCAATCCGAAGAATAAAAGAAACAAAAAACGCCTATCGATATTTGGCCATTGACAATACTAGCTCGGTGATTGTTTAATAGAAACATGGAAGGACGAGAGTCATATTTCAGCGGACATTGATGGTGTGGTCTCATCTCCTCCTATAGAAGGCTATGTATTGACAGCAAGCAAGAATTTCACAGTATTTAGAACTTCGAGTATTTGAGTACTTGATTTTTATTTCTTGGCAAAACCAAGGGGAGGCTGAGACTAAAGGCGGACGTGGCCTCACAGAGGCCTCAGCCACCCGTTTTACAGTGTACGTGAACAGGGCTGTGAACAGGGCAGTTCACAGGGCTGTTGTGAACAGGGCTGTTCACAAATTTAAGCATAATAGCACAATCATAATAGAAAAATAGCACAAAGCAAAGTCATTACTACATTTTCTATGTATTCTACAAAGCATAGGTCTAAATTTCACACAAGGATCACAGTGTACACACAAACGCAGTAATTCGTACGCATTAACCTTCATCACAATTACGTCACAATTACGTAATATTGTATTTTAGTTTGTAATTGTTTTTAATTTCTACCTTTAGGGGAACTTCACTCAGAACTACACAAATAGGAAATGTTAAAGCAATTCGACGTAACGCCAGGTTTCCCTCAACGAATAATAGCCACGCAAGTTCTCTTGGAATAGTTTTAATCAAACCAAAAATTACAACCGCCATTTATAGCCATACTGCCTCCGTTGATGACCATGCATTGACCGCCAAACGGAATTGTGAAACCTTTGCAACTTTACTATGAAAGAGATACTTACACAATGTAAATAACGAGGCGTTACGTAGAAGTAACTTTAGAGGATAATTTTTATATATGTTACTTTAGGCTAGTATAGGCAAAGCAAGAATTACCGCCGTTTTTGCAACCCAGGTGAATCGGTAGATAGCCATGTATTCACAGCAAGTGGTAATTCGGTAACATTGACAATGTCACTAAGAAAGAAATTATTACACCGAGCAAAAAAACCTCAATTATTACACCAAGAAAATAAAACTGAGTTTAATTATAGAGTCGCCGTAGCAGCCAGTTAGTGTTAGTTTAATTTTGTCAGTTAGTCTTAGGAGCCAGTCAGTCCTAGTTTAGTTTAACCAGAATTTGGCTTTGGCGGAAAAAATGTCGAAATTTGGCCTTTTTCGGAAAATCTCCGAACTTGCTACTTATTCACGGCAGGGTACCATAAAGAACGATGTGTAAAAAGTTCTTCGCACACGTCTCCCGGTCAGGCCCGAATTGGCATATGTGGATGCCGCCGAAGCTAGGCACCACAATGCCTACGCCATCGCTGCAATTAACGACCCCGATTACACTGACTTCCCTCCACCTGACCGTTACACCCTTCACCAGCCACGGCGGATGAGGCGGTCATTGCGTTAGCAATTTCCAGCGAGTGAACACCTATCACTTTTATCTCTGATTCTAAAACGGCCATTCCAAAATTCGCTAGCGGCCTAATATGGGCACTGGTCTTCCAAATTTTGCAACGAATCTACGCAATTCCACAGTATAGCCTATATGTGTTCTGCACATGGTGGTCTCGATGGAAATGAGGCTGTCCACAACCGAGGCTAGAGTGCTTACGATCAGAGCCGGGGCCAGTCAACGTTACCTACTACGGGGCCAGATCTGCCAGGGACCGACTAGTCACATAGAATGAAATTACTAACATTACCGCCCTCGCCTGCCGTAGATATCCTCCGCCCATACCAACTCCACCATTCCCAAGACAAGCGTGGGTCTTCTCCAGACAAACGCCTTCGGCCAAACCTGAAAAACCCAACCTTTTCCGTCCCTTTCACCCCTGTTTCTCCGCCCCGATGTTTGGACCTTACAATTTACTATTCAATTGGGCTCTACTGCAGCACAATAGAATGAACTCACTTCACTCGGCAAGACGTATCGGCAGTGATTGCTTATATTTACGGTGACGTCAATCTATTTTACATGATGCCGTTGTCACGTCACTTCAAGTCGTGTTTTATTTCTGGCGTAAAAAGTTGCACCAGCGGTACCATTACCCGCAACAAAAGAGCAGGGGTTCCTAAGGTAGCGCCTTCTTTTTGGTAGCCGTGAAACGGCTTCTTCCACAACTGTATCGCATCGTCACCATAAGGTGATGTTGCCGTAATTGTTCATTGATTGGCTTTCTTTCTCAGCCCACTGTGTCTCGCCTAAACGCACGAAATGATTGCGTTCCACCTTTGCGAAATTTTCTATTGCAGGAAAGCTGCGAGGCTCGACATCCAATTTGGTAATTCCATTGACAAGCCCTGGTACTACATTGACGGTGGTAAAGATAAATTTCCTCCTTTAAAATGCAGCACCCTTTCGTTGCAGGAAAATTATGGCTGGTGTCCACAGAAAACCATGCCAGTATGTGATCCGACGAGGAAAAGCATAGTGTTAGATTTCTCTTTGTTTTCAACAGTATCCCATCGAGAATAGGTTTTATTTCAAGCCCAAAATTATC
Organism: Haemaphysalis longicornis; assembly: GCA_013339765.2. Lineage (NCBI taxonomy): Eukaryota > Metazoa > Arthropoda > Arachnida > Ixodida > Ixodidae > Haemaphysalis > Haemaphysalis longicornis. The sequence goes on along the minus strand of CM023457.1, from coordinate 95,342,880 downwards.
TCATATAACACGGATGGCACACTATACTTATCATCTACGTAGATAAGGCCAGAAATATACCAAAAAATGCTATCGCGTTTGTTTTGAACCTCCGGAAACAATATGATTTACGTGTGCTTTGTCAAAATGCTACGCAATTTGTAGCACTAACTGGTTGTGAGAGGAATATATTTAAACTTTGCTCAGTTAGCTGGCGAGAAAGAAGTCTGGAAACTTAGCGGGAGTATAAGAAAACTGCCTTTAACTTTACTCGTTCTTTTAACCCCCGACGGTGCAGAAAAAGTAATAGTTAGGTTCAGACTTTCAATGCACCACTTATGACTGGGTTTTAATAGCTTCCCGAAAAGGTTACAGATGTTGTGTACATGAAAATTGGAGACTTGGCTTTTGTTGGAATAATTCCTGGGTCCGACAACCTCCTTTTATTCTGGCATAAAATTGGCTAAGGTTTGCAAATATGATTATTGTTAAATATAGCGCGATGTATATTGCCTTGGCGCACCCTTTAGGCGGAAGTACCTGGGTTACTTTTTTATACAACATAATTGACACAAATATATATGGGCAGTGATCGTCGAACAGTAGAAATATAAACTTTAGTTCGTTGCCTTGAGAGTTTTACAAAGCAACGGAGATTATGTGTGTTAAGGGCCAACTGCTCCCAAATGTTTTCCGGGCAAATTTATTTGAAGCCTAGAGTAGAGTCTGGAAAACGCTTGTCTATAACGCTCGAGCGGCGCGCTCCGGACAGCGCGGGAGACATCTAGTGACCGGTAGATTGTGTGAGCATGCGCGACCCGCCTGAGCGCGATGGCTCTGTTACTTGTGGCTGTGCTGCGTCACCTTAGCTTCCGCAACTTCTTTCGCCAGGAGATGCGCTGCCTGCGGTGCCGGGCCGGGAAACAAAAGCGGAGATTACCTATACACTTTCATACTAATATACGCTAGAGGGTACACTGGCGCTAGTGTCTCTGCGAGCCGCCGAATGGTAGGTTCAACCCTCCTCTCCTCCCCCCAGGAGGCGGCCATGCCTGGAGAATGCGGGATTTTCGAACTTCGCTTGACCCAGCCGTTAGCTTGACTTACTCAAAGTATTTTTGAAATGAAAGCTATTTTTAAATGAAAGCTAATGTTGATTAGTGCATGTTATTAATCGCGAAAACAAACTTCCTTCTGTTCTTTCATATTGAGTTCCTTCTGTTATTCTTTCAGATGGGAAGGTATTTTAAAGTATACACACGGGTGAGCTTAATGGAGTCGACGGGCCGATTAGCTGGAGTCGAAGCGTTTTTTTTTTTCGAGTCGGCGAGTGGACGTGAGGGTGAAGCGATATCGGGCGGCTGTAGTATTTTGCACCGGGCGGTGACAGCGATTTTTGTGCGTGCGCCTTGTTCCCGCCAATAAATACGGGCAGCTGATTACCGAAAAGGGCAGCCTTCGCAGGGCAGCCTGAAATCGGTTGCATTGCGGAATCGTTCTGCGCGATGCCGCTTTCTTCTGTGACCTAAGGTGCTGCTGATAACTTGGTCGTGACCCACCCACCGGACGAAGCTGCGATGCGTGATACGTTTTGTGAAGAAAACTAAGACCGCCGTACCAGAGTGAACTAGAATAGCTGTACACATATACTTACTACTGGTAGAGGTTTTTATTTGGCGCGACTACCGTGCTCGTGTTGTTCTCCGAAGCGTCGTACCGTGTTGTTCTCCGAACGGGAGTAGGATGGAACAGTCGTCATGAACGGGAGTAGGATGGATGTCTACCTTGTGGGGAATCTCGAGTTCGCGTCCGTTTTCGAGATGCCGTAGAACACGACTTTCTAGTGTGGGGGGCCGTAGACTACGACTAGCAGTGTGGGGGCCACTTCATTCCAGCCGCTACTGCTTTCCGCAACCACTTCATTCCAGCAGCCACTGGAATTGATAATTGCGGGCGCTGGAATCGGGCGCCCCGGAACAGCAATTCTGAACGAGAACACCGAAACCGAAACTGATTGTGCAGAAAAATCCGAAGCCAAGTGCACATAACAACCACGAAGCGTCAAGTTAATCCAAGCTCGAAAATCACGAGCTACGTCACACAAGGAGCCCACATGGTGGTTGAACGATTGCAGCGAGTGTCCCCTCTACGTATATTACTATGAACCTCCTCGAGATAACCCCCCCCCCCCCCTACTGCGCACTGCGGCTGTTCACCATCTACATTTATCGCTTTGGCGCACAGCTGTTCACTGCACCATCTTTCTGCCAATACGGTGCATGGGTATCGCGTGCACTATAATCTCGTTTGCGCGCTTGGCTTGGCACCTACCGACGGGCCAACGACACAACACTCAATGCACTGTGCAGACGTCATAGCCGATATCTAGTCACCCAAGAACACCGTCAGAATTCGTTTTTGGCGACTGTTTGTTTTTCACACGTAGAGAACTGAAATAAAACGTTTAGAACATAGCAATTTAGATTGATTTATAATAATGTAAGCTCGCAATTTAAAATAATGTAAGCGCACAGAAGCAAAATAAAGTCAGCACGACTTTAGCCCGGTGGAGCTAAACTGCACGCAAATGCGTGATACGGTTTCACTGATTGCTCATACATTTAATGGCCGAGATCTTTACAGAACTTGACAACTGGAAAAGACCTTGCAGAATTTTGTGTTTATTTTATTCCACATTCTGTACTTTCAGGAATGCGCGATACCGATGCACCGATATGATGCAGAACATGACTGAACAGTGTGCGCCCAGTATAAATACCGCGCGCTGTGAAATCTCCGTTTTTGTTTTCAGACCAGCACCGTATGCAAGCGCTTATACCGGGGAGAAGGTCGGAAGCCAAGGTCGGGCAGCCGACACGGCAATCGCGCTGATGCGGACACGCCTCAAACTAGTTATCTCTAGATGTCTCCTGCGCATCCGAGCTGTTTTGAGAATTATAGACGCGTTTCCCGAGCACGACAAACACAATTAAGCTGCATCTGTGAAGTGAGTCCGGAATATCGCACAAACAGCCATGAAGGGGAAGTGACATTGCGGCCAGCCTCCAGCTTCGTCCGCCTGCCAGCCAGGTTAAAAAATTGCTGTCGTTTAGCTTTGGCAAACCCTAGTTGATAGCGAAAGCATGACTGGCCTGTCTAGGCCCATTTTCAAGGGGAAATCGAGGTGTGGTTTCACAATGATATACAGACATGTTTGCAATGAATACACTGTTTTTTCATCCTCTTTTCTCGCCTCACGGCGTTGTTTAAGCCTCGCCGCTGTATACCAGTGACCACAGCTGGATGTTCGTCTTCTTTCAATGTTCTGCGCCGCAGGTGGCCTCCTGGCCTTCCTTCGTGGCGCGCACTTATTGCTGCGACGGCAGTCTATATATATACTCACCTTCCTCCGCCAGGTGGCGACACGTGTCCCGCACGCATCTCCGTTCCCTTCTCACCTATCTCTCCCCTGCCGCCTATTTCTCCCCGCCATCGGGGTGCTGCTCCGTTCCGGGAGCCCGGCCACATGATGAGACGGGTGCCCGGCACGCCTCCGTTACCTAATCGCCTATCTCTCGGCGGAAGGACTGCAAGGTGTGCTAGTTGGAAAGACAGATTCGTGGATGAAGCCAGTGGGAACTTAAACAAAGACAAAGGAAGTGGAACACAAGTTGTATCAACATGCGTTAGAGAGAGCCCGAATTGTCATAAAGGCCCCCATTATCCCATTTTTCTTCACATTTTACTAAGTGCAGCGGATGTAAAATTAATTTTCCTGCGACTGATATTTATTAAGGCACCGTGAACAAACGCCCCGCGAAATTATGGAACCGTTCAACACAGCAGAAAGAGCTGACAACTGTGCCAGCTAAGCCAGCTTGTCTTCATCCCAAAGAGATTGCACATCTGCGTGGGCCCTTACTGTCGCGAGTGTCTATCCAGTTGCCTTATCATTGTGGCTTTTGTATACTTGTCTCACGCATGCGCAGTGTTCTTATTGTTTTGTTTTATGTACTTATATTCACCCTTCTTGATATGAAACATTATTTCTTAAACCAGCGGCTTTCCTTGTGTTCCACTTCTTTTGTCTTTGTTTAAGTTCATACTGGTTTCATCCAAGATTAGGTCTATCTGTCCCCTGCCGCCTATCTCTCCCTGCCATCTTGCCGCTGCTCCGTGCCGGGCGCTTGCGGGAAGGGGTGTGGTTTGACCTCTAGCTCTCAGGGGCAAAAATGGTCACCCCGCGAAGACTGCCTGAGGTTGCATAGTGAAGCTTTCGCTACAAAGGTCGACCTCCGCTGAGCGCTTCTAGGGGTGCAGCACCCGCAAAGTCTTTCACGCATGTTAGCTCCGGACGTTCGGCTGCTCCCTCGTCTACGGCCGGACACGGCTTCCCTCAGGAGGAGAGTCGACCTGGCCGTGCTTCGCCGGGGCCATAATTGCTACGCTATTCTAACTTTCGATTTTGAAATCGTCGAATTTCCGGTGGTTTGGCCCGTGCATGCGCCTTTTTGAGAGGTCATATTGCGCGAACCATGTATGGGTTTGTTTATTTATGGTTTGTTTTCACTGCCCGGCCGCGCCTGGCTTTTTTATCTGTCTCAAGCGAAGCACGTGTTCCATTCTTTATTTTTACGACACACGGGCTATGTCATTCAGAAAAGGAGACTGTTTCGCCCTAACGTCACTACGCTGGAATAATCTTGTTTGATCTACAATGTTTTTGATGTAAATCGACCGTTCGAGAACCACTCGCGCTGAAAGATAAAAAGCCTGCAGACTCGCCGACGCTCGCCTGCACACGTCACTTTGATGACTGCTGCTTCGCCGCCTGTGTATTCTTTGAGATGTTTGGGGAGCACAAGTTCGCTCCAAACAACTTGTTTTCCTTGAACACAACTGCGTCGTCTTTACTTCGTGACAATGTATTGTGTCTTGCATTCTTTGTAGGCAGAATCCACCAAAGTGGAGTACTGAAGAGGTCTAAATTTCCAGTGCAGCTGGTCTTTAACCTAACGGCCCATAATGCGTTTCGGCGCTGAGTTAAAATGCTTATTTCATAGCACGCAGGTTTCGATGTGCGGGCGACCGAGAATTTCGGAGCAAAAAAATGCGTTGTCATCGCAAATCCCATTAGCTATCTTATCAACATGTGCAGTGGCTTGCTGAGCCAAGCCTCGTGTCCCGTACCGTGAGAAAGTGTTTTGTAATCAGGCATAGAAGATCCCAAAACACACAGCCCTATCAAAGACAGCACATGAACGCAACGCTGTCAAAAGTGGTATCCGTCACCTTTTTGCGTTTTCTCGCGCTGATTTACTCCTAAATATATCCCAACTGGCCCAGATTCATAATGTGATGTGTTATCATACCGCCACCATGTAGCCCTCTATTTTGTATGTATATTTTGACACAATTCCATGCCGAGTTAAGGACACACAAAGTGGTTTTACTGTTACATTCTCACAGAAATTGCGCCAGAGGTTTCTATCCAGCAGCTGACTGGCTTGACTGCTTGTGTCGCCATATAAAGAAAGAAAATGAACGCAGTTTCCCACGGGCACATCTAACCAGTCGGGTGGCACGTGCCCGCTCAGGGTGTTCGAATGACCGTCATGTCGGCTCCATTGAAATCGTTCAATTTTATTGGGAAATCACACCCGGCGACTGCAGCTGACCACCTAGCGTTCTTCCTAACGTCACAAGGAACACCAGGATACCATCCACATCTCTGTGAGTTAAAATTAGCAATTTGACAAGCATCTAAAGAGGACAGGCGCGCTAAGCCTAACGCCTCGCCAGCGAGGCAACCACGCCGCAGGCTCCTTGCCGGCAAGCATGGCGTCGACCCAGTTGCAAGTTTGTCACCTCCTACAGACCCACCTCAGGAAATTATGGAAGCGAATGACACAGACACTACATCCCTTGGCTACCACGGAAACCGAAGAAGAAATCTCCAGCCCATGGATTGAAGTAGTACGCCGCTCGCTTCGCGACGTACTCCTCCCCAGTGCAAGCCTGCTCCCGAATCGCCACTGCCACCAGCGCTCCGCCATCGCCCGTCAACGCGCCAACCCAGGCAACCACCTCTACCCATGGACGACTTTAAAAAAGACATCCACCCAAGAAACGGCCTACAGCTTTCCCGTGCAGACCCGATTTCTCTCACTGCGTCAATCGCTCGGGAGATCGGGCTCCCCACTTCACCAGCACCTCTTTCCAGCTCCGCGTTGGCGCGGAGCAGAACGTCATAGTTGTCAGCACACCTTCTCCAGCAGCTGCGCGAGCGCTCAAGAGCCTCCAGAAGATTGTGGTCTTCGGCAGCAGACACGAAGTATCAGTCTACCCGATCACTCCGGACAACTCCTGCCATGGCGTCTTACACAACATCGCACAAGAACATCAAGAGGAGTACGTCAAGTCGCTCATTACTGCTCCCGGCTACGAGGTGCTCACAGCTCGTCGACTCGGAGACTCCAAACCCCTCGTCATTACATATCGAGGGAAGCGAGGGCCGTACTACGTCTATGTCAATCAAGCCCTCCTCCGATGCTGCCCCTATCACCGTACGGTCGCCTTTTGCCCCCCTCTCCCATCAAACGGGCCACCGAGCAGACGTTTGCCCCTAGCCTCCTGCCATGCCCAAGTGCAAGGCATGTGGCGCCTCCCTCAACGAGCTTCAGCACATCTGCACACCATGGTGTGGACTTTGTAAAGGCCCACACACAACCGCACCTAAAGACTGCCCCAAACGGTACCTGCCCACCGTGTACAAGGCCAAGAAAACTTCAAACAAGTCCACATCGAACGAGTCCTGCCGGTCGCACTCCCCCTCTCCTGGCTCGCGGCGCAACCGGGGACCTCATTGTTCCAGCTCAAGACCGAGCCGAGACCAGGGTCACGGGCCACAACACGGGCGTTCAGCAACCAGGGAGCGTCCAACCACCAGGGAGCGCCCGCCCAGCCAGGCACGCAATCGAGCTACGACGCCAGTGACGCAGCGCAAGCCACCCACGGACCAACGCTCGACAAGCTGCTCAGCCAACACAGGCACCGGGCACAAAGAACCACACCAGGAAGACTCTCCCAAGGGCAGGGGTAGCGTCCTCCAGAGCTGAGGATAAATACGGCGCAATCATAACACAACTGCAAGCTGAAAACGCCGCTTTAAGACAGGAGCTCGCAGAACTGCGGGCCTTGTTCACAAAAACAACAGCTAACTCCCCTTCACCTTCTCCGCAACAACTCTCCCCCGCTATCAAGCGCCCTCGCACTTCCCTCCCACCAGGCGGTGGGGAAACCCCGCCTCTTCCCACAAACCTCCCCCCCACGTCGGGCCAGGTAACGCCATCATATCCCACGTCATTTATCACTCGAGACGAGGTGATGGGTATACGTTCTTTCCTGCAGCAGCTGACCTCCTCGCAACAAATGATTACGGAGCAACTTAATCAGACCATGCAAGCCCTCAAAGATATGCATGCCAATTTCGACGAACGACTCGCGAAAATTGAAGCTTCTCCCAGACAGTGCAGTCGCGTCACTAACTGCCTTCCTCCTCCACCCAAAGATGCCATGGAAGAAGATGGGTCCTCCTAATAAGGATAGACGGAACCGCGGCGAAACAGTAGTTTGGCAGTGGAACTGCCGCAGTTTCCGCGAAAAACGCGCAGAACTTATCCAGTATATTACAACTCAAGAAAAACCCCCGCACGTTATCGCCTTACAAGAAACCAACTCATGCGCTTCGCTACCTGGATATATCACCTTTCATGCTGATGGCACTCGAGTGTTACACACGCTGGTACCCAGGTCAGTCACCGCTATACAGCACCCTCTACCCCTCGCAGGAGCCGCAGGCATACTCCTAGAACTACTGCCCGACAAGGGCTCAAAGAACTCCTTACCCATCTTTCATCTCAACGTATACTGCAGACCCAAATGTTCCCCACAGGCCCTAAATGACACGCTAGAAGTGGCTCGAAAGAAAGCATGCAGGCATCAGCTTAGCGTAGGTGGAGACTTCAACGCGGCGCACCCGCTTTGGGGTTACGCTAACGCGAATCCAATGGGCAACTACCTTCACAATTATATAGACAAGAAAGCGTGGGTGATAGTTAACGAGCTCAACATACCCACTCGCACGGCCACAAGCACCTGCCGTGATACAACGCCAGACCTTTCCCTGAGCAACAAGCAGGTGACGTGCGTATGGCGAAACAAGCAAGAGGCATTGGGCAGTGATCATTCTATTATTGAAAATGTCATTTCAGGCGCTGAGCTGGTTCGCTCAGTGGGACGTGCCTCCTTAACAGACTGGGTTTGGTTTTAGGAAAATGAGGGCATCATGGCACACAGAGGACATCCCAGATCCGATGGAGGAAGACCAGTATTCCGCGTGGATAACCCAACTTATTCAGGACCAGGCCGCTTGTACTACTAAGTTACATACAAGTACCCACAATCCCTGCGTGGACACACACCTTCTACACATATGGGAAGCTAGACGCAGCCTTCAAAAGCGCTGGAAAAAGCAACGACACAATAGAAAACTCCGCAAGCGCATTGCGCAGCTCACTGAAAAGGCGGCAGAATACGCACGTGAACTTTGCCGTGAGAGTTGGCTCTCCCTTTGTGACGGCATGGGTAATCATGTGAGCACGTCAAAAACCTGGAAAATTCTTCGCTACCTCCTGGACCCCTGTACCTCAAAGATAACGTCACTGAACCAACTATGGGCCCTCCTGCACAAGCACTCAACAGACACACTTCTGACGAACCTTGAGGCAAAATTCTTCCCACCTGGTCCTCAACAGCGCCACATACACTACGATGGCGAGCCAAACCCCACACTGGACCAAGACATCCTCATCTCGGAGGTATGAGCGGCACTGGCTCGCTTACGGAAAAACACTGCACCGGGTCCCGATGGAGTTTCCAACAGGCTACTAGCCAACCTCGATGACGACTCCCTCGTGTCCCTCACCGCGTGCCTCAATAGAGTGTGGCGAGAGGGCAACATTCCTGCCGAATGGAAGCTCGCCAACGTTCACCTCATTCCAAAACCGAACAAGCCCCCCTCCATTGACAACCTCCGACCTATCTCGTTAACATCCTGTGTCGGAAAACTCATGGAGCATATCGTCCTCGCTCGGCTCCAGCGTCACATAGACGATCGGGATCTCATGCGGCCTACATGTTTGGCTTCAGACCTCACCTCGCCACCCAGGACATCCTCCTCCAGATCAAAGAACAGGTCATGACCCCGGCCACCCGGCACTCCCCCACAGCGATGCTGGCATTGGACTTCAAGGGGGCATTTGACAATGTGTCTCACTCAGTCATTTTGGCCCACCTGCGACAGCTGCATTGCGGGGAATGCACGTATGCATACGTGCGAAACTTCCTCACAAACAGGCAAGCAGTGATCCACGTCGGTGAAGTGAAAAGCCCCACCCCATCAACCTGGCGAGCAAAGGCACTCCACAAGGAGCAGTACTCTCACCCATGCTCTTTAATATCGCCCTAATCAAACTGCCACAACGTCTTGCGGCTCTTCCAAAAATTTAGCATGGTATCTATGCCGACGATGTGACAGTCTGGACAGGCACAGGCTCATGGAGGGACATGGAAGCTCGCCTTCAAGAAGCGGCCAATGTGGTCACTGAGTACGCCAAATACTGCGGACTCTCTTGCGCCCCGCAAAAGTCGGAACTCCTCGTGGTCCAACCAGGGAGACCCAAACGGGACCCACTCCCACCGGTCGAAATACACCTAGAGGGCCACACTATTCGCCCCACACCTGAAATCAAGATCCTTGGAATGATCTTCCATCACGACAAACGAAACTCCACTCTCGTAACTCGCCTCAAACACTACACAGACCAGGTCTCTCATATGCTGCGCAGGATCATCACGAAGAAGCGTGGCTTTGGGGAGCATGCGGCGGTACGTCTCGTGCAGGCCTTCATTATTTCCGCATCACTTACGCAGTCCCATATGCTCTGCTCAACAAGCACGAAGAAGAATGCGTGAATACAATAATCCGAAGATCATACAAGCGCGCACTGTGCCTTCCCCCGAACACATCCACCTCGCTCCTCCTTCAACTCGGCATCCATAATACGTCGTCGGAACTAGTTGAAGGACATACGCTACAGCAATACCAACGGCTCTCTCTCACCAAGGCTGGCCGACGTGTCCTGTCAGAATTAGGAATATACACCAGGCTACAACGGCCCACTTCCATAGCCCCTACCCTGACATACTCAAAAACGCATTCAAGTCCGACCGTTTAACATGCACCCGGAACACCACAGTGGACGACGGAAGGCTCGCGCGGAGGCCATCTCACGGCAGTACAGTAAAGATGGTGATGCCGTCTTTACAGACGCGTGGCATACCCCTCCTACCCAGCGTTCGCCCTGGCAGTAAGCCCCGCCCAACGAGGACTGACTATCACTACCTCTATAAAAACACGATCACCAGCTGACGCTGAACAGGTGGCAATCGCGCTTGCCATCTCCTCAACCAAGGCTACTACTGTAGTGACGGACAGCCAACAGGCCTGCCGGCACTTCCAGGCGGGAACGGTGCCCGCTGCGGCCCGCGCAATACTACTACGCCACCCCCCGCATCGACAGATCCAGATTGTAAGGACTCCAGCCCATCTGGGAGTGAGAGGGAACGAGACGGCCCACGACCTTGCGCGAGAAATGACATGCCGCACGAGGAGTGAAGACGCCGCCTTGGAGAGATTTACTCCCCTTCTGGCATACAGAGAAATGACCCAACATCTACGCCTGGCCCGACGCACCCTTCCCCCATCCCACCGACACCTATCTATAGAGCAGGGACACCACTACCGTGCCTTGCAAACAAACAACTTTCGCCACCCAAAAAGACTCTGCCACTACTCCGAACAAATTACGTCCCCTAGCTGCCCCTTCTGGGGAGCAGATTGTACTCTTTTCCACATGGCTGGTGGATGCCCCTCCCACCCTCTCCCCAAACCGAATCCGTACAACTCTCCCGAGCTCTGGAGGCGCGCCCTGTCCAGCTCATGCCTGTCTGACCAACTTCGACTGCTGGAGTGGGCTGTAGCGGCTGGCAAAGCATATGGGGTCCTGGACTGACTACTCCACCTCCTGAAGAGGCCACACAAAATTTACTACACAATAAAGATGTTCCTCCTCCTCCTTCTCTACCCATTCGTTCATTGGCATGTGAATACCAAACCGCGGTCCTGTAGCCTGTAACCGTAGTCTGTGCTAGTGTCACTATATAAAGCGTCAGAGTACCGCCACTGAGGCACGTAACTCAGCAACGGCAGCCAATTTGTTGTTTATTATGTGTTGCGAGATTGCCGCATCCATAGCCTCGCCGCCGACTTCGACCGGGTTGTTTGTTAGCAACACTGCGGAGGATGCAGTAAACGAGATTCTTCGGACACACTTCAGCGGCTGAAATCTGCTATACGTGTTATCTTTGATTCGCGTTCGGAACGACGTCTATCGCGCGCAGCTACAGCACAGGGAAGACAAGCTAAGCCTACTTGAGTAGACCGGCTAAAAAGCATAAACAAAATGGCGGCTACAATGAACCGTCGCAGTGTAAACAAATGTCACGTGATGCGAACTGACCAATGATCAAGGCGGCGGCAAAGAACAAGAGGAGAAGAGTGCCGATGCAGTCCCAGTCCAGAGACACTAATCTGTGCGTAGCCTGTAGCTTAGAAAAAATTCAAACGAGAGGAAGGGGCTGGAGAAAAGCTGTGCAGCTTGACAAATGCTTCAGCCCCGTTAGTCCAGCGACACTAGTCTAGGTGCAGAGTGTAGTCTGTAGCCTTAGTAAAGAGTGCCTAATCATGAAATAGCTTCGCTGCATCGAAGAAGGTGAAGTACGGATGCTGCGGTTGCGAAGAAAAAAAAGGTGTTAATATATATAGAATGGCCAGCTGGGGCTTGCTCTGGTAGAATATTAGAAACCGGTATTAGTTCTTCAGGAGAGAAATGATGCAGCCTCACGTTAATTAGGTGAACGTCTACGTTACCCGCCTACAAACCGTATACATTAAAGGAGTTCATTCTCCCTTTGACATTAAATTGTTTGAGCTGTAAAGCTACTGCATAAAATATGTCTGTGGCGTGTTAAGTGTGTAGTGTGTTTGGTAGTATGTTAAGTAGTATTTTGGAGGTAATTACTAAAACGTGACCTGGACCTTTTGTCATGCCTGTTTAATTGCCAGACACCGGTCATAACTACACCGGCCAAGTCGTCTACACGGACTACAGCACGTGCATGGTTGCTATTCTTCCCCTTCCTCCGGACACCGGTAAGGACGTTATCCAAGAGGCATTTACCCGCAGACGTATATTTTGCAAACATTTCCTGCTTTTTAAAGAGACAAAAATATAGTATTAATGTCTGAATTTTTGCTTCTACCCACGCCAAACTTCGTAATAAGTTGACAATCAAATCTTACATTGCTCTAAACGTTTGAAGAGAAGAGAGTTCATTTTGCTCTTTTTACCCTAATTAGGATACACTGGACTCCGGGAGAAAGATTTTATTTCAGTCGGGCTTCTCGCAGTGTATGAAGGAGAAAGAATGACGTATCAAGAGAAACTAAACTCGAAAACAACAAAACATTGTCTAACCAGTAGTAGCTTTTGACGCGCTCGCGATTCGATGCAAGATTTGAAATATACTCCCAAAATATTACATCAAGTAATTGCAATGTTACCAATTCCACAGATAAGGTGCGGAACTATAAATTGCCAAACTATTCGATCACAACTTTTATCTGAAACAGAGTTACCCTCTTCAAACTTCCGTCCATTCAGGAAAGCTTCTCAATAACTTCCACCGCATCACAAAGAGGCATAATATTACTCCACACCTTTCAGTATTGATTTCATCATTCCTATACTTTGCTGACATCCCTGCGAGTAATGCACAAATTCCCCAATGTTTTAGCCACGGTGGTGCACACAAAGCCCGGTTCTATGACTTTTCGTTGCGACGAGTCGGGCATGCGATCCCCTAACCAGTCGTGCGCTTCACGAGAAGTCAGGGTGTCTGCATTAGGAATAGCTTCGGGATTCAAACGTGCACGGCACACTCGCAAACGATAAAACCCTTGCGAGTCTTTTCGATTAACTGTGCAAGAAAATCATTGTTACGAATGCACCAAACACGTCATTATATGGCGGCTAGTGACTGCTACTTCCTATTGTTCGATAAGACCCTGCTCCTGGCCCGTTGGCCCATGTTGTCGCCCATTTCTCGATACAAATGTGCTGAAATTAAGAGGACTCTCCATTACTTCACACCGTGCTTTCTTCGCTCGTCTTATTATGACTCTCTTAATAAAATTATTGGTGTATCAACCGACATAGTTGCGTTTATCCACTATTTTATGGTATCCCTTTGTGAAAAATAGAAAGAGTTGCATTATTATAGCAAATAATCTTTTTAGCTTCGCCAATTGTGTATTTTGTGCTGATACAAGCGAAGAAGGAGCATGCTTTGAGACATTTTGCATCTTTTATTCGTAATGCTGCCGTTTGTTGTTGCTCTGTGCTGCTTGTTTTTTTTTGTCTTCCCGTCGTAGGGCAGTGTGTAAGATTCCCATGTGTGATTCGTATTTTTCTGTATTTTTATTTTTCGCTTTTTGAAACAACCTTCGACCGATTATTACCGATTTGCGCTATCCTGCGGTTGGAATGTGTTAAGTCAACCGATTATGTGCTGATGTGCATGGTAGTTGTTCCGGTTTTCTAAAATTGTAACCGTGTTTTCCGCCGACTTTTCTCGAGGCTTTGTGGGTGTTTGTTGTGTGGGGTAGATGGTTCTAGGATGCATTTTTTTTAAATGTGGAAGTGACTTTTACACCTCTTTATATTTTTGCAGTTCTTTCTGGTTAGAAATGTCGTGAGGCGAAGTATCTCCATTTATGCTATTATAAAGGATTGGGTTAAGTTCCCTATTTATACATTTTTTGTGGTAATGCTAGGCGTTACATGGCTGGTTCATTTTTAAAATTTGTTATTCGTGTTTCTCTGAGTGTTTCAAGGATTTTTTAAGTGCAAAGCACTTTATGACCTCGCAATGTCCGGGCCGTTCTCTGGAGTTGTCCGTGCGCACAGCGTTGTAAGCCATCTATCGAGAGCGGCGCACACTGATGATGCTTAGCGGCTTCCCCTTTGTAACGGGGCGGCGTTGCAGAGCGGCCTTAGTCGCAACGCCACTGCACAATCACCTCGCCAAAAAATACAAAAACACAAAGAAATAATAATATAAAACTAAAAAGAAAATACAATGAAAATACTTCTACAAAATTTTTGTGCTAGTCTGACTTCTTTGTCCACATGTTTTCGAAGATTGTTCTCTGCTCTTTTTCCACCAACATTCTAACCTTCTTTTACTAACCTCTACTGCTGTCCAATTTACTTTTCCGCTAACCTTAAAGCGAAGGGCTTCCGGAAGCCGGATGGCTCCCTCACTAAGACAGTAACGAATATTTTTGCACTCCGTTACAATATGTCGCATGGTTTCTGGCTTCTTTTCCCCGCAGGCCTGCGCATAGTTTTCCTGTACCGGCTCGCGAATAAGGGTTTTTGTCCGAAAGCAACCCCACCCGGGCTTCAAAAACAATGCACTCTCTTTGGTATTATCGAATAATTTTTCCCTTCTGATCTCCTGCTCCCCAATCCTGTAGATATCTAAGGACTTCTTCGCATCCATCCTCTTTTTCCAGGTCGTGGTCTCTGTTTCTTTTACTCCATTTTTTATTGCCTTGGTCGTTTCCCCTACACTTCCAGGTTTCATATACTGTGTCCTGCGCCTTCTGGTTCTTTGTCCTCTACTGTGTGTCCACGGTTTTTATGTAAAAATACCGTAACACTTTGGCCGCCCATCTCTGATCACCCATATTTTTAAGTGTTTCTTCAAAACGCATTTTTCTCTGTGCTTCTCTCACTTCGAAGGATGCCCATACCATGTCTCCCTGCACTGCCTCATTTGTTGTTTTATTGTGTGCTCGTAATGCCAATCGATCTACGGCCCTCTGATTTACTTCTAGCCCTGATTGAATCTCTGATTTGACACACACTACTGCGCCATCTGTAGTGCCTACTGTAGTGCCATTTGCGTGCCATCGGGGGAGAGCGCCAGAAACTACAGTAGCAAAGAGCGCGAATTTAAATCTATCGAGAGCGGCGCACGCTGTAGTACCATCCGCGGCCATCTGGGGAAAGCGGCGCCAACTGCACTACCAAAGAGCGCGAATTTCAAAGGGTACAAAATGCAACTTGTGTCCCTGTGCTTCGCACCTTCGGCATCGTTCATGCCGTGGAGATGTGTGATATTTGTTTTTTTTTTGTCTTCATTTTGGGGAAGAGATGTATATGACTCACATTTTGAATTTCGTGAGTTCGCTGGTGTACGTTTTGCTTTTTTTGTTGTTCTTTTTGTTTTTAAATTTATGTGTAACAGTTATCTACAGCTACGATGCTATAAGGATTAAATTCGTCCAGTCCGACAATGATGCAGTTTTGTAGAAATACAGGACATTACACTATTGCGGGGAAATGGGATAGTCGGCAAATAGTCAGTCGCAATGAAATTTGCATGAGAATCACTCGCACATCTTTTGCTCAATTATTCTTGTAACATCCGCCTTTTTCCCCCTAAAATTATTGCCGGGGGACACGAACGCACCCTTGTTTTCAAACATTTTGCAGAAAGTTTAGAGAGGCCACTGGAGCAACATGGTGGCGTAGCGATCTGTGTCGTGGGCCGCTTAGGAGTTCTATTAAAAAGGTTTCGAGAGAAATGAGAACCAACATGAAGAACTTACGCATAATAATCATATTCTATTGCTGGCTGGAACTATATCCTATAGAATTTATTAACTTTTAAGTGAACCAACCGCCTATCTAAATGTCAGGAAGCACAATATGCCCCTGTTTGTCATTTTCTAAACTTTCATTTCCTATATTGCGCTTGCATTTCTGTAATCTGCGACGTCAGAAAAAACTGCAGCAAGAAACTGCTGATGTATTTTCTCGTTTGCCCTTTCAGTGTGCGTGTTGTGGGTGAAGCGGTTGGCGGCAACCACCATTTCTCAGAACTGCCTCGATGCCTTTCATAAAACGTGTGGGGAAGGATATGCTGACTTCAAACCGGAGCTCTGCAACGGAATTTATGCCAGCGGAAACCAAACGACCAGAGCTGCCGGAAATCAAACTTCTTTAAATTAGTCCGCCCGAATATGTGTCATACACCACTTTTTCTTTCCTATGCTGCTTGTTCTGCGTTTTAGTGTTTCCAAAGGCGCCGAGAAAAAAAAAACGTTCTGAAGGTTTGTACAAAATTTTGACCAAAGTATGAAAAGTTAATTCTCTATCAGCATCTCACAATCAAGCCCGTACGAAGTCATGTTCCGCTTACATTATATTAGCTGAAGCGTAGACAGTTTATGACAGGCCTGATCCCCACGTTGCGCAAACCAGACTTTTGATGACAGAAGCTGTCACCACAAATCGCTGCATCGCAACAAAACCTTCCACATAGTACTTGCGGGTCCTACTTCACTTTTCACCAGTAAGAAAAGAATTCAAGTAGCGCTAGGCCTAAAACATCGGTAGCAGTTGTACCACCGGATATTCCACAACCGACCTAGAGAAGGAATGAAGACTTAATAGTTGTAAGTGTCTGGTATTTAAAAAAAACAACCAGCGGACATTACCTTCGGCACTCTAAGCCGGTTGGTTGCTGATTGAACTTTTTTCGCCTCGTTTCCGGATCTTTTACGATTTACAGTTAGCAGCTTTGCTTACTTGACAATCTCTAACGAAGAAAAAAGTAGAGCAAGAAGTAGAAACCAGAAATTCTCCCCTTAAACTCGTGTACGGAAACAATGCAAATCATCAAGGGATGTGAGGGGTAGCAAAATGAGGAGAATGGGTGCCACAGAGTGGAAGCAATTATATTATTATGCCTGGAACTGTCATGAGCTGCTGAATACGCCGATTCTCGTGCGATCCAACCATTGGGGTAGTAGAGAAACGTGAAAAAAAGAAGTTTCACTTAACAGAAGCACGCATCATAGCTGCACTACAGGAATGTCAGTGAAATCAGAGCCGGGAGGGCGAATTTGATTAGCGCATGCCGGAGATTTTCGAGGCTAAATGTTCGCAGAGGGTGGCGAAAATTGTGTTATACAACCCTATGTTGCAATGCTACAATCAGCCATGACATACATTGATTGCGCATTATAGTGACAGCAATATCCGAGTGCTGTTGCTTTTGACCTCGTGGACGTCGTTTTTATGTCTACCCTATGTTTCTTTTTTTATATAATTTTGTTGCTGTATTTAGGGTTGTGGCATCATTGACGTGTTCTAAGTATTGCGGACCTCAATAAATATGCTCAGTTTTTGTCAGCACTTGTACTGTCCATGTTTTTCAGACTCGACGCCGCGTTGTTTTCACCGACATATCAAGCAAACAGCTTGCCCATATTCAAGCTGTGATCTAGATTTTGATCGGAATGTTTTTGAATTTCCGTAAAGCGTACACTTCGATTTTAGAATCGATAGGGAGTGAATTCTCTGACGCTGTCATGACTGCACATTGTATTAAAAACGAGACCATTGATTAAACGTTATTCACGTACTCATGAAGAAGGTGGCGTGGCATCTATGCAATCAAAGATAGCGTTGCTTCTGGTTTGGTACTTTTCGGCATATTCTTCCAGTTTTCTTTTTTTATGACATGGTACCAGGTACTCCACTACTCGAAGTGCGGGATCAATGAACGTAGTTTAGCCTTGGTTGAAAACGCTAGTAATGATTGAAAACAAGCGTGAGTCCAAGAAAGCCCAAACTCCCGCTGATCTCGGCCATTTTCTACTCCTCCCAATTTTTGTGTAAGCTTTTCTGTAGTTTTGCTTTTAATTAAAACTTTTTAGGATTGAAAGCAGGGAAGCGTGCTATTTTGACGCAGTTCTGAACGCGTAATGCAGAAATGAATAGAGTAGTGTGACTTAACTTGAGGCAGCCCAGGATTTCCAATATAGGCTAGCAGCACTGTGTTGGCCAAGACAAAGAGAGTAAGCCCTATAACGTAAAAAAAGGCTGTTGTAGCTACAAATGGAGATTGGTGTGGAGGAACGACTGGGAGGAAATGGGCACAGCTCGAATTAAGGAGGTTATAAACATATTAGCAAGGCCACCCGGAGTACAAACATCCTTTTCGTAAAGACAGAGTACGCCTGCCCTTGTTTAATTTAAACGCAACTTTATAAAAAGAAGAGCATTGCTGCCCTACTTTATTTTAATTTTTATTTACTGTTTTATTTATTTTATTAACCAGAGCGCGATATGGCATTACAAGTGGGGGGGGGGGGGGTGCAACGAAACATACAATAAGCAATACAGCCTAAACTTGAGGCAGCTTACTAACAACCTGGATACGCAACTTCAATGTTGCAATAGAGATGTTTTAAAAAAGTGCTACTACGCAGCAAACCCATCAAGGTGGTAGGCTTGTTAGCTATGTACAGGGCGTTTTTGACATTGCCAGAGCCCCGCATGATACCCATTACTGATTGAAAGTCGAACGTGGCGATGTTCACCACTACCACGCCTACAAGTGATGGGCGGCGTCCGTAGTGTCAATATTTGAAATTTACAACAATGAATGGGGATCTTCAGCTTGTGATTTACTCAGGGGAATTTCAGAATGGAATTTTACTCAGTGTACAACATATCCTTAAAAAACCAGACTCCCCATGCCTTCTCACAAGCGCAGCAAAAATGACGTAGTTCATCTGTGTTTTAACACACCATCATGTTTATGTATTCTCAAAAACTTGAAAAAATAAAAAAAACTTGAAATTGGTTTCGGGACTCCTGGATTGCTGGAAATAAGGTGGAAGATAAAAGCGCCACTTCTGAAGCACTCAGAAACAGAGCAGGACATAGTAACGGCACCCTACTTTGTCTTCAAACCACACATCAGACAACACCTTCGTGAGACATGGCAAACACACTGAAGTGAGCAGACAGACAACCAAATACGCGTAGTAATGAACCCCCACTGTGGGACCCTACACCAGTCCACACGCACCCAATACACAGAAATCGCCTTGGTTAGGCTACGGATAGGGGACACACATGAAGACCGCTAGTATCTGCTCACGGGACGTTAAGGACCCCCTGCGTAGCCGCTGCGGAGAGGCCCTACACGTAGTTCATATATTATTACATGCACGGCACTCGACATCACACTACACAAACACTTTCCTGTGCTATACAGACAACATATCCCGCTACAACCCATCATTCTTTCGGGCGGCAACCGATGTTTCTATTAGCGACATTTTCCAGTTTTTAACCGACTTCAAGTTTTTACAGCTTCCTATGCGTAATCGTCTGGCACTATACAGGAGCCATCTTATTTATTCTGTTTTATTTGCGTCACAGGTGTTAGGAATTTAACAGTAATATCGCTAATTAAATAACTGTATTTGGCGCTATTGGCCCTAGTTGGGCTTGCGCCATAAAACATCAAGCATCATCATCATTCAGCTGGTAATGAGGTTATCACAGGCTATAGCTTTATGGTCTTAATAGGGCCGCATGCTCGGCAACTGACGAGATCCAAAGATAAGCAAGTTTCTGGTCATATCTTTCAGTCCCGAAGGAATACCACAAAATATTAGGGATTGTGCATTCGTGTGAGTATTGTGGAATTAAAACAGGCCAAAACAATGTATTATGAGCATCTCTTTTCCTGTGGACAAAATAGCTCCAAACAGATCTTGAGGGCCATTAAAGAAATAAACAAAACGCAGACCAAGCGATTGAAGGGTATGAACGTTGATTCGAAATAAAACTTGCGCCCATGAATAAACACTTTGTGCATGCGGGTGAGATGTAAGGTTAATGTCATAGTGAAAGCTGGCCAATCCGCACACGCGATGCGGAAGTGGCCCAGTGCAATTTTATCCAGTATACTGATGCAGCAGAGGTACGTCCTCGGATAATTGAACTGAAGAATACTTCTGCTCCTGGTCTTGGTGGCATTACACCAGGGTTCATTAGGCACCTGGCAAATGAAATCAGTGATATGCTTGTCCACATTAACAAACTTATATTATCTACTGGAATATTCCGCGACAAACTATAGCTTGCACGTGTGACACCCAGATCCACACAATGGAGCATTAGACGAAACATTACACTATCGGCCAATATCCATCCTGACAGTGTTGTGTAAAAATGTTTGACGGAATAATTTTTGACAAAGTATCAATTTTCTTCAAAAAGCACAACATTTTCGCCCAGAGCAAGTACTGCTTGCTTTGAAAAAAAAAACAAATCTGCTAAGAGCACTTGTCAGCTAGAGACAAATAATGAAGGAACACTCAAAAGAAAAATGTATGATATGTTGCTTAGTCTGCTCTTGAAGAGAGCACTGGATTCCCTAAACCATGAAATTTCCCTAAACTAAGCTAGAAAAGTATTGAAGGCGGAGTATTGAAAACAGTCCTTTCCAAAGTTACTTATTAACACAAAAAGTGGCAGGTGACGTTTACGTTGAGGTCTTAGGATGTATGACGCAATATATGTTACTACCTTCTCGGTTGAGGGAGCTTTCTGAAACGGAGTTGTTGCAGTTACCGTTTATGTTTTCCCAGCACTCAGGCTGAATGACGAGAGCTAGAATAGCCACAGCAGTTTTAATCACCGCGGTTGAAGTAAACTCAAAGGTCATCTCCACTCGTGTGGCTCAAGATGTGACCCGTGAAAAGGTTGCGGCGATGGGGTATTGATTACTTTGGTCAAGAAGGAGAAAGTGTCAGTGTTAAAAGTGTTTTATTCTCTTAAGCATATTCTCCCGCTGTCTGCAACTATATCCCATAGAATTTACCTCACTTTTCAGTTATCCAAGCACCAAACTAATGGCAAGTAAGCAGAAGAATGCACGAGTGTTTCATTTCCTTAACTTTAATTTCCCATATACGTTATGCAGTTGTGTTTTCTGCGAACGCCAGAAAGCATATAGCAAGAAAATTGCTAATGTCTTTTCCTCGTTGGCCCTCTCAGGTGTGGTGTTATGGATAAGCGGGTTGGGCAGCAACTTCCATTTCCCAGAACTGCTCTCGACGCCTTTCATAAGACCTGTGGGAAATGATATGCTGACTTTCAAACCAGAACTCTGCAATGGATTTATGCCAGCGGAAACCAAACAACCGCAGTTCGGGGAATCAAACTGCAATGAAAATAGTCCGCCTGAATATTTGTTTCTTTAGCTACTTATTCTTTACTATGCTGATTTTTCTGTTTTGTAGTGTTCGAAAACCGCCGAGAAAAACGTTCTGAAGGTTTGCACATAATTTTGACTAGAATACGGAAAATTGAAGTCTCTCGCAACATCTGCCAAATCAAATCCGTGAGAAGTAAAGCGCTAATTACATTATATTAGCTGAAGCGTAGACAGTTGCCGAACGGCGCTCATCCCCACTTATCGGAAACAAGGCCTTTAATGTCACTAGCTGTCACCCCCAAATCGCTGCCATCGCAACAAAATCTTCCATATACTGCTTGCGGATACTACTTCACTTGGAGTCAGTAGGGAAGTAATAGAGTTGTTGCTAGGCCTGAAGCGTCGGTAGCAGATGTAGCGGCGAATATTCCTCAACCGACCTAACGAAGCAACGAACACACAAGGGATCATTCAAACAAAATACAGTTTTTTTCTTGGCAAGATTAAGTGTCTTACTGGGCCCTAAGCACTCATTCGGCAGGCAAAAGGTGCTTTATTCGCAGAGAAATAAATATTTGAAGTCGAAAGTTCCATTCTATTACCGCTACATCGTGTGTTTTGTCACGTCGACAATGGCGTACTAAGAGCGGGGCCTTAAAACTAACTATAGCCTGCTTACCAGGGCTGCTCGCATCTCAACAGGCGCCTGTTTGAGTATCGTGTTTATGGATAGTGCAGCAATACTGCTAAGTGCTAGTGATCGACCATTACTTCTGGGCGGAGTTATACACCTGGAGTATTGTTTATTACGGTTCATACCAATGGTTTCCTAAACCTTAAGCTATGACTTGAGAAACATGGTGATCTAAGCGACCATACTGCTTGTCTCAGTTGCCCAGTATTGTTGCAGACAAGTACAGCGCGTCCGTCGGCTGTGTTAAGCGGTCATTTGGGAAAGTGCCGCACTAACGGCTTCGTGTTTCCGTGTTCATTCGTAACTTCAATTGTTCTCCCCACATTCTTACAGCTTTAAAAAGAATGTGCACTACATTAAAGGCGCAAATAGCCCTTCGGCAAGGTTATCAACCCTGCGTAATTTGCATTTGCTTTTGCCGGCCTCAGCCAATCGCACAACAGGGGTTATGATATGATAGGTTCAGTGTCGGGAAATCAGCTAGTGGGTCGCATGGCCATTCCCTTTCCCCCTAATTATGTAGCTTATTTGAGCGAAGTTTACTTTAAAAGTGTGGTCAGTATGATTCTAACCAGGCAATCTTTGGATGAACCAAACTCGCGTTTTGTCTGCATGGCTCCTTTAAGAGTTGTAAGGGCCAGGTATTTTGAATAACCAACCAGCGGCCAATTCCTGCCGCAGTCAAAGCAGGTTGGTATATGATTTAACATTCTTTGCCCTGTTTCCGGATCTTCTACGATTTAAAGCTGGAAGATCTGCTTACTTGACAATCTAGGCCGAAGGAAAAAGTAGAGCAAAAAAAAAAAACCAGAAACTCTTCCACTATACTCGTGTACGGATACTGTGAGGGCTAACAAAATGAAGAGTCTGAGTGCCCCGGAGTGAAAGGAACGAAACTTTGATGCCTTGAAGTATAAGAAGTTTCGACCACGCTGCTGTAGAAAGACGTCAAAAGAAAAGCGATTTCACGTAATAGGGGCACGTATCATTGCTACAGTACAGACATGTCAGTGAAAGCAGAGCCGGTACGGCGATTTTGATTAGCGCATGCCGGTGATCTTCGAAGCGTAAATGTTAGCAGAGGGTGGCGCAAGTTGTGTTATACAAACCTGTGTTGCGCTGCTACAATCAGACATCAAATACATTGAATGCGGATTGTAGTGATTGTTGTGGATAATGACTAAAAGAGGCAGGGCTGCACGGGCACGCGGGTACGGGCTTAGCTCGCGCCTCGTGCTCGGGGCAGTTGGTTCGTGATCAGCGCAGCGAAAGGGCGACCGGCTGTCTGGCTCCTTTCTTACGTCGCGATCCGCGACATTCTGGTGCCGCGAAACCCGGGAGCAGACCCACGAGCAGGCCTGACTTGACGCGGCACAGACAGCGAGGACGCAAGGCCTAGGATTCCCGGGAGGCTGCGCCATTCCGCCGGCGTCGTCATCGAATGCTGTCCGCCGCCGCTGCTCGTGCCGAGGACACCGGGTCGCCTGATGTTGGCGAGTCTCCTGCTATGGACAAGGTCCGCCGCCACCGTGGGGCGGTTCGGGCCGCAATAACCAAGGGGATTGCCACCATTGAATCCCTGCTTCTGGATCTGGCCACGCCTGCCGTTGCTTTTCAAGGACCTCTGAACCTCGTCAACATGAGGTATGAGGAGATGAAGGCTCTCCACCAGAAGATTCAGGAGGGCCTCAGCGAGGAGGACTTCGAGACGGATCTGGTTGCCTCGTGGGATTACGACGCTAAGGTGGTGGACATTCGGGCGCGTGTCGAGTTTGCCACAAGGCCCGCTGATACCTCACACGCCCGTCGCTGGGGGTTCGGGAACAGGAGATCGCCCGGACGACGCCTCGAGAACCACCCTGCGTCAGCCGGCGGTCTCTCCCGTTATCACCAGCGCGCGCTTCGCCGCGCTACCCAAGCTGCACATCCCGACATTTTCGGGCGACCGACGGAGCTGGCAAGCGTTTTGGGACCATTTCGATGCCACCATTCACAGCAATCCCGCCTTGGCTCGCATCGAGAAATTCAAGTATCTAACATCTTACTTGACGGGCAAGGCGAAGGCAGCAATCGAAGGGATCCGACTCGCGGAGGCCAACTACGATGTGGCGATAAGCACCCTCACCGCCCGATTTGGCCCGGCCGACCTGCTCGTTGAGGACCATATCGACAGCTTGCTCGCCTTGGCCCCTGTGCGGAGCTCTTCAGAGGTCGGAAAACTCCGAGACCTCTACGACCAGATATCCTTCCGTGTAAACGCTCTGAAGAGTCTGGGAGTGGCGGCGACGGAGTACGCGGTGGTCCTCCATCGTGTACTGATGAAGGCCCTGCCACCCGACCTCGGGATCCTGTACCGGCAGAGGGTTAAGGAGGCAGCCTCGTCGGACGGAGCAGCCAGCTCGTCCGAAAGTGCGAGGCAAGTGAGCGAGAGAGCCAGCTCGTCGGAAAGGGCGAAGCAAGTGGACGAAATACTGGACTTCCTGCGCATCCAGGTAGAAGTCCGCGAGGAAGGCCACTTCGACCTTCCCATGAAGAAGTCATCCCCCATAATCCACCACCTGTCCCGCGGCAGTCCTTCGCGAATGCTCTGCGTAACCCCAGGGACTCTGCGTGCAATGCACGCGTCCCGAACCGTCACTCTATCCCCCCCTTCAGCCTGTGCAGCACCACCCAGACAAAGAAGTTAGGCCTCTTGCAACTGACCCAAACCACGTTTTGCACATTAGGCCTCTTCTTCCATCTGCTCATCCTGGTGGCCCCGAAACTATTACCCTGCTCAAATCAACTTTTGGGAACGATCCATCCGGAATCGGAGTGAAACAAGTTAAACTCATTCCCAACCGCACCGGGCTGACGGTAGTGTCTGCGGACCGAGCTTCGATTGAGAATCTCGAAAAGCCATCGAAGGAAACACTCAGCTTAGAACAGCCATCAAAGTCATCCGTCCTCCACGCCGTTTGCCACAGTTTAAAATTAGTGGTGTAGACCCCAGCATCGTTCCAGGTATATTGCGCACGAACATCAATGCTCGCAATGGGTTGAATATCCGCGATGAAGAGTTTAAACACAGGACCTACTTAAAAGACCGTACTGGTAATAACGTCAATATTGTGGAGGTTTCGCCGTCCGTCTACCACATCCTGAAAACGAAAGATCGCTTATTGATCGGCTGGACGTCCTTGTCCTATTAAAGAAAATTTCTACGTGGCGGCGTGCAGTCGTTGTTGCACATACGGCCACGTCGCTCTACGATGCAACTCGGAGAGTGTCTGCTGCTTGTACTGTGCGGGTGATCACCTCGCAGAAGACTGCACCCTTGCCGACAAAGAGAAGTTGTGTGCAGGGAGTGTCGCGCCGCAGGGCGACGTTTCAACCACACCTTCAACGCACAGTGCTGTTTTACGATCGAATGGAGGGTGCCCGCATGCGTCAAAAACTATTTATGACACCACTCCGACATCTACCTCGCCCTCTACCGTTTCCTGCCTAGCACAACACCACAACAGCACCAACCGACCGCTCAAAATTCCACATGGATTCTTTAAAATTTCTTCAGACAAACCTAGACCACACTCGTGCGGCAAATCCACATCTTGTTGATTTCGTTGAGCAGAGCACATTGATGTGGCTATTGTTTGTGATCCATATGCTAGCGGATCAACCGTGCTTGGAGTGCCACCCAATTGGCTTCGTTTTCTGCACACAGACACTCCCCGATGCATGGTCCTCATACCCCGGCGTAAATTTGATGTCTTTCCCCTTCACCGTGTCTCCTTATATTGTAGCTCTGCGACTTCAAAATCAGCAGTCTACCATGCTTCTCATCGCTACTTATGCTGCGCCATCAGTGCCGAATGGACTTTATTTTGTCTCGATTAATGACGTCCTCGAACGATACTGTGCTACGAATGGTGATATTGGCAGGAGATTTCAACGCCCGGAATCCCATTTGGGGAGGCGATGATGTTTTGAACTCCCGCGGCCCAGCTCGCCCACTTCATCCATTCAAACCGACTCAAAATACTGAATGACCCAAATTCGGTAGCAACCTTTCAAAATGCCTACTCAGAGTCTTGGATCGACCTTACCCTTGTTTCCGGTCCCATTTGGGAAGGTGATTGTTTGTGGAATGTACATGACACGCCAACTTTATCAGATCACAAGTACGTAGTATTCGGTCTGCAACGGTTTCCACTGCCTTGAAAAGACGACTTACCAAGGCATCATTACAATATTTGGTTGAGGAATTGGCAGCGGATGATTGGATTCAAAATTTAACCGCAAGATGTTGTACGAAGTCCGCCCTCAACACAGTTCTGGACGTTTTCTATTCCAAATTAGCCAGATTAAAAAATAAGTTTGAACGACCCCTGAAGGAACACAGGGGAAACGCGTGGTGG
The DNA here is from genome assembly GCA_013339765.2 of Haemaphysalis longicornis. NCBI lineage: Eukaryota > Metazoa > Arthropoda > Arachnida > Ixodida > Ixodidae > Haemaphysalis > Haemaphysalis longicornis. Next base: position 95,316,528 of record CM023457.1, on the reverse strand, counting down.
AGCGACGCTCTGGCGAGGGAAAGATCGGCGGTGCGAGTATTGCGGAGGCGGCACCAAAAGTGCCGGGATCCACTCTTGAGGGCAGATCATCGTATTGTTTATTACAGGAGTCTCGCCGCCTACAGAGAGCACATACAGATCGCCAAGGACAAGGCCCTAAGACAGGCATGTGCAGATGCGTCCCGCAAGAGCTTGTTCGGGCAACCATTCAAAGCGCGTTTCGGAAGCACCGAGTACCTTCTGTTTTATCCCCTCTGCACTTACCGGATGATACGTCGACAACAAGCACATTAGAGTCGGCCGGTCTCCTCCTGAAAACTCACTTCCCTTCTGATTGCCATGAAGACGACACTCTGGCCCACAAAGCACTGAGGGTCGTCATTGCCACAACTAGATACCACGCGGAAGTCCACGACGAGCTTTTTACTCTGGATGAGTTGCGATTGGCCTCCAGAAAACTGAATTTGGTTCTGCTCCGGGACCTGAAACATCACCACTCCCATGGTTCATCTTCTTGTTCACCACATCTCTTCGTTCCTGCTTCACGTGTTCAACTCTTGCCTTCTTCTTGGCTATTTTCCTCCTCCAAGAAGCCCACGTTAAATTTTTATTGAAACCTGGACGTCCGCCGACGGAGCCTTCTTCATACAGGACAATATGCATTACGTCGATGATTGGGAAGCTGCTAGAACGAATGCTAAATTCACGATTTTACTATTTTCTACACCGTTCCGGACTCCTTCATCCACATCAGTATGGCTTTACCTTGGGACACAAAAAACAACAACCGCTTTGTTTGATTTGCGTAGCGTCTGCAACACCATCGAGACCATGGTGGTCTGTCTCTTGTTATATCCTTGATTTCGCTGGGGCATTTGACACTATTTGGCACCCCCGACTTTTGTACTTTTTTCGCTCACACAATTTCCCTCGAAACATCTATGAGCTGCTAACATCATTCCTTGAGGGGCGCCCCGTTCGTTACGAGACGTTCTCAGGAAACATTACCCATGTCACAACAAAGGAGTCTCCTCAAGGTTCTTCCCATTACCCCCGTTTTGTGGAATGCCTATGTTTTTCATGCTCTGCATTCCCATGCCGGAAGACACGTTTTTACAGGCCTACGCAGAAAACACGGGTATTTCATTCACGCGCGCACAGCCCGTCAACTAGAAGCCATTGCCCATGAAACGCTTGTCAAGATTACTACTTGGGCAGAGAAGGCGAAGCTAAGGCTAAACCCTTCCAAATGTTCTTGCCTCCTCGTTTCAAGAGGTGACCGAGGTGCGATACGGAAGCCTACCATCAGACTTCTTGGTGTAACCCTCAAGCAAGTCACCGAAATGAAACTGCTAGGAGTTGTATTTGACAACCACTTGACCTTTGTGGCCCACACCAACAATTTAAATCAATTGTTGAGAAAATGGCTGGTTCACTCACTAGATTTGCACGCATGCACACCCTCGTCAACCGTTCTCATCTGCGTCAACTGCATCATCTGGTCGTCCTTCCTGCAATTTCCTACGCCGCTCCCGCTTGGTGGCACTTAAATCAACACCATAGTCTAAAAGCTCGAGTTCACTCATTGCTTAGGTCATCATTGTTCGCGATCACGGGAGCTTACACCACGACGAGGACAGCAGCCCTTGAGGTTATCGCCAATGCGCTCCCGTTACACATTCACCTTGACATCGCTGTGCGCATCTTTTTACTGTTTCATCATCGACAATCAATCACATTCCACTCGGTTTCCTTCAGACCTACCGACGTAGACCTTCCCATCGGTCTCGCCACTCACCCTGCGCGACGTCTTCGTGTCCGAAGTGGCCGCCTGACCAGCACGGAGGCGAACCAGCGACTTCATCTCTCCGCTCTCCACGCTTTCACAGACGGTTTCCACACACCCACTGCGGCTGAAGCAGCCTTTGTCATTCTGAACAGGCCCGACCGCGTGCACGCCGTAAGAAGGTTCCGTTTAGTTTCTCCCACTACATCCTTTGACGCTGAAGTGATAGCGCTGCAAAAACTCATCGAGTTCCTCCTGGACAATAGGCCTTCCTCTCCTGTCAATATATACTGGACAGTCTTTCTGTACTTCTGGCACTCAACAATCCTTTCAATAAGTCCTCCACAATCCATCAATTGAAACAGGACATTTCTTGCTCTCGAACTCGGTCTCTTGGCCTGTACCATGTGCCAGCGCACTCTAACGTGTGGGGAAACGAAATCGCCGACGCAGTCGCGCGAAGTGCTGCTACGCGAAAGGAGAGGATGTGTGCGGGAAAATATCCAAACATATGGTGCGCTCGTCGCTATTGAAAGCAGGTCGCCTATTGTGGCAGGAGACGTGGTCACCAACAACAATGACACAGAATTATTCCGCTGGACGCCGAGTGTTCTCAATCTGCCTGCTTCTTTTCCGCCGTCTAAAAAACTTACCCACTTTATAACTGGACATGGCCGATTCCCTCACTATTTAT